>JASDQU010685672.1:28840-46850 GCA_032191745.1 Picea mariana | reverse complement strand
CCAGCCCCTTTTATCTAAAGGTAGATCCTAGAGCTTAAACATGTCAAGCCATAAAGGAAATTCAACCAATAAGGCCCCACTATTCAATGGAACAAACTTTGCCTTCTGGAAAGTTAGAATGAGAACCTACATAATGGCTTTAGGTGCAGATGTTTGGGATGTGGTAGACACTAGTTATATAAATCCAGTTGTGCTAGCTAATAAGGATGACAAGATAGAATTTAGCTTCAACGCTAAGGCTATGAATGTTGTCTTGAGTGGGCTTGCAGAAGCAGAATTCATGAAAGTTATGTACCTAGGAACTGCCAAAGAAATGTGGGACAAACTCATTAGCAGTTATGAAGGTAATGAAAAGGTAAAGGATGCCAAGCTTCAAACCTACAAAATACAGTTTGAACAACTGAAGATGAAGGAAGATGAAACTGTTGGAAAATATTTTCTGAGAATAGAAGAAATGGTAAATGCAATGAAGGCACTTGGTGAAACAATTGNAAACCCACCTCTAGAGAAGCATCATTTAAGGTAGACAAGAATGAGGATTCTGAGCCCGATGAAATTGAAGCAAAATTTGTGAAGAGATTGAAGAAGGGATCAGGCAAATACAAAGGTAAAATACCTTTCAAATTCTTCAACTGTGGTAGGATAGGTCATTTTGCAGATAAATGTCCCCACAAAGGAAAGGATTAGACTTGTGATGATGAGGAAAAATACAAACACATAAATTTCTTTAAAGAGAATAACTTTAAGAAGAAGAGTCTTTGCGTAAACAATGATAATGATCCTTCAGATGATGAAGACAATAATTCATCTATTGAACATAAACTAAATGACTTCATACTTATGGCCAAAGAGGACTATGCCAATAACAACACAGGGAGTGATGTTAATGAAGAAGAAGCTTTGGTTGACATGGAAAGAGAACTGATCAGTGCATTGGAAGAGATTGACAGACTAAGAATCAAGAACAGAAAGCAAAGACAATTGTTGATACAATTTGAGAAAGACAGTAAAGAACATGATGAAGACCTTGTCCTACTAAAAGTAGAATTGGAAGAGGCAAAGAAAATCGAAGAGATTCTGAAACAACAGCTATCAGAAAAGAAGGCAAGATGTGAAGCATTAGAACAAGAAGTAGTGAAAATGAGGAAAGAAATGGAGAAGTTTCAAGCCTTGTATAATAAGAATCTGTCAAGTATCAAAGCCTCAGAAGGATTAGCTACCATTCTGAATCAGCAAAGGAATCCAAAGATGAAAATTGGCTTGGGTTATGAAGAGGGATCAAGAAGTGGAAAGCCAGGATATGAAGAACCCATCAAGTTTGTCAAAAGTACAACCAATGACAATAAAAAACCTGCAGAAACAAAGGAAGACAATCAACCGCCCAGGAAGAGTAAATAAAAAGGTGCCAGGACTTAAACTGTAGAACAAAGAAACAATGCACTCTCTGCTAAAAGACGTCATCAGCAAGGAAGAAATTGATTTGCTCAAAGAAGACAACCATTTTCCAGGTACAAAGAATTTTTCTATGGCTATTGTTTCTGCTGTTCTAACTTCGGACACAAAGCTGTAAATTGTTCCTTAAGACTTAGACATGAGAAATTAAGATTTCAAAGGAATAAATACTTGCCACAACAAAGAATGATGCAGCCAAGTAACAAACCTTCATAGATTGCCAATTGCCAAATTAAGTCCAGGGACATGCAACTAAAGAGGTCAAGAAATAATCAACAGCCAATGAGTAGACAACGTTTCACCAATAAGTTTGACCTATTGAATAATGAGATTGAATGCTACATCTGTCATAACTATGGAAACAAATCTATTGACTGTTGTTTAAAGTAATATGAACTAGATTCGAAATCCCTTGCTGAAAATGTCAAGTTTTGGATGAAGAAGGAAAGTGACAAGTGTGGATTAGTGTTGTGTGCTCAAAGAAAAATGAACCCTTGGTATATAGACAGTGGATGCTCCAAACACATGACGAGAGACAAAGGCAAGTTTCTATCTCTAAGTGAAATAAAATCAGGAAACGTAACCTTTGGAAATGATGCTCCAGGGAAAATAAAGGGCAAAGGGATGGTGAGCTTAAGTAATGGAAAAGGAAAAGCCCAAGATGTTCTGCTTGTAGATGGGCTGAAACATAATCTACTCAGTGTAAGTCAAATGTGTGACAGAGGATGTGAAGTGGTGTTCATGTCCAAGGATTGCAAGATAAAATCTATAACCTCAGGACAAGTGGTGGCCAAAGGCATAAGGACATAAAATAATCTATATGTGCTGAAAGAAAATAGAGAAGAATATTATCTAAGAAGACATGATGAAATCTGGTTATGGCATAGGATACTTGGACATCTAAACTTTGACCACATAATCAAACTCAAAAAACTCGAAGCAGTAAAAGATCTTCTGAGGATATCAAAGCCCCAAGATTCAATGTGTAAACCCTGCCAAGTAAGGAAGCAAAACAGGACACAATTTAAGTCCAAGAGTTTTACTTCAACAGAAAAACCACTCCAACTAGTTCATATGGATTTATGCAGACCATTAAGATAGGAAGGCACAGGTAAAGAAAACTACTTCATGCTGATTATTGATGATTACTCAAGACTTACTTGGGTTGCCTTTCTCAAAGAGAAAGCTGAAGCATTTGAGAAGTTTAAAATATTTAAGGCTTTAACTGAGACTCAAACAGGGAAGAGGTTAAAGGTAGTAAGATCAGACCGGGGAGGAAATTTTATGTCAAGAGACTTCAAGGAATTCTACGATGAGCATGGGATCAAGAGAGAATACAGAATCCCAAGAACTCCACAACAAAATGGAGTAGTTGAGAGGCAAAACAGAACAGTACAGGAAATGGCTAGGTCAATGATGAAAGAGAAGAACATTGGTCAAACCTAGTGGGTAGAAGCAATACACACAGCAGTCCATGTTCTTAACAAATCCCACCTTAGACCACAAAGTGACAAGACAGCTTATGAACTGTGGCTTGGAAGACCTGCTTCAACTAAACACTTCAATGTCTTTGGGAGTAAATGCTACATAAAGAATAATGATGAAAACCTTAGCAAATATGATGACAAGGCTGATGAAGGTATCTTCTTGGGGTATGCTACAAACAGTAAAGGATACAGATGCTATAATAAGAGGATGTATAAAATGGTTGACTGTATTGATGTAAAAGTTGATGAAGGAATCCCAACAAGAGAGATGTACACAAATGAGTCTTCTACATAAGACACAATTGAAGCTGAAGATGAACATGTCCAAGAATCTGAAAATGAAGACTCTGAATCAGATCAAGACTCAGACACTTAGACAGACTCAAATTAGCAGTCAACTTCAAATTCCTCCTCCAGAATCATTCAAAAGAATCATCCCACAAGTTAGATAATTGGAGAAAAAGACAATGGTGTACAAACCAGGAGAAAGCTAATCAAAACCACTGAACAATATCGTATAGCTTTCATATCCATGCTAGAACCCAAGAATTTCAATGAAGCCAGCAAAGATGATCACTGGGTTAAAGCAATGAATGATGAACTTGATCAGATTGAGAGAAACAATATGTGGGAGATGGTTGATAGACCTAAAGGTAAAAACATCATTGGCTCCAGATGGATCTTTAAGAATAAGTTGAATGAGCAAGGACAAGTTGTCAGGAACAAAGCAAGGTTAGTCTGTAAAGGATATGCTCAGATAGAAGGACTAGATTATGATGAAACATTTGCACCCATAGCAAGATTAGAAGCTATTAGAATGTTTCTTACCTATGCTTATCATAAAAGGTTTAAAGTCTACCAAATGGATGTCAAGTCAGCCTTTCTAAATGGATATTTAAGTGAAGAAGTCTATATGGAACAACCAGAGGGTTTCAAACTGTCTGATAAACTTGACTTGGTATGTAAGCTGAAGAAAGATTTATGTGGTTTAAAACAAGCCTCTTAAGCCTGGTATCACAGACTGGATACAGATCTCAAAGACAAAGGGTTCAAGAGAGGAACAACTAACAACAATCTGTATATTAAAACAGAAAGCAAAGACAATTGTTCATACAGTTCGAGAAAGACCATAAAGAACCTGATGAAGACCTTGTCCTACTAAAAATAGAATTGTAAGAGGCAAAGAAAATCGAAGATATTCTGAAACAACAGATATCAGAAAAGAAGGAAAGATGTAACGCATTAGAATAAGAAGTAGTGAAAATGGGGAAAGAAATGGAGAAGTTTCAAGCCTTGTTTAATCAGAATCTGTCAAGTATCAAAGCCTCAGAAGGATTAGCCACCATTCTGAATCATCAAAGGAATCCAAAGCTGAAAATTGGCTTGGGTTAAGAAGAGGGATCAAGCAGTGGCAAGCCAGCAAATGAAGAACCCATCAATTTTGTCAAAAGTACAATCAATGACAATAAAAAACCTGCAGAAACAAAGGAAGACAATCAACCGCCCAGGAAGAGTAAAGAAAAAGGTGCCAAGACTAAAACTGTAGAACAAAGAAACAATGCACTCTCTGCTGAAAGATGTCATCAGCAAGGAAGAAATCGATTTTCTCAAAGAAGACAACCATTTTCCAGGTACAAAGAATTTTTCTATGGCTATTGTTTCTACTATTCTAACTTTGGACACAAAGCTATAAATTGTTCCTTAAGACTTAGACATGAGCAATTAAGATTTCAAAGGAATAAATACTTGCCACAACAAATAATGATGTAGCCAAGTAACAAACCTTCACAGATTGCCAATTGCCAAATTAAGTCCAGGGACATGTAACTAAAGAGGTCAAGAAATAATCAACAGTCAATGACTAGACAACATTGCACCAATAATTTTGACCTATTGAACAATGATATTGAATGCTACATTTGTCATAACTATGGAAACAAATCTATTGACTATCGATTAAAGGAACATGAACCAGATTCGAAATCCCCTGCTGAAAATGTCAAGTTTTGGATGAAGAAGGAAAGTGACAAGTGTGGATTAGTGTTGTCTGCTCAAAGAAAAATCAACCCTTGGTATGTAGATAGTGTGTTCTCCAAAGACATGGGGGGAGACAAAGGAAAGTTTCTATCTCTAAGTGAAAGCAAATCAGGAAACGTAACCTTTGGAAATGATGCTCCAGGGAAAATAAACGACAAAGGGATGGTGAGCTTAAGTAATGGAAAAGGAAAAGCCCAAGATGTTCTGCTTGTAGATGGGCTGAAACATAATCTGCTCAGTGTAAGTCAAATGTGTGACAGAGGATGTGAAGTGGTGTTCATGTCCAAGGATTGCAAGATAAAATCTATAACCTCAGGACAAGTGGTGGCCAAAGGCATAAGGACATAAAATAATCTATATGTGCTGAAAGAAAATAGAGAGTAATGTCATCTAAGAAGACATGATGAAATATGGTTATGGCATAGGAGACTTGGACATCTAAAATTTGACCACTTAATCAAACTCAAAAAACTCGAAGTAGTAAAAGATCTTATGAGGATATCAAAGCCCCAAGATTCAATGTGTAACCACTGCCAAGTAGGGAAGCAAAACAGGACACAATTTAAGTCCAAGAGTTTTACTTCAATAGAAAAACCACTCCAACTAGTTCATATGGATTTATGTGGACCATCAAGACAGGAAGGCACAGGGAAAGAAAACTACTTCATGCTGATTATTGATGATTACTCAATACTTACTTTGGTTGCCTTTCTCAAAGAGAAAGCTGAAGCATTTGAGAAGTTTAAAATATTTAAGGCTAAAATTGAGACTCAAACAGGGAAGAGGTTAAAGGTAGTAAGATTAGACCAGGGAGGAGAGTTTATGTCAAGAGACTTCAAGGAACTCTGCGATGAGCATGGGATCAAGAGAGAATACACAATCCCAATAACTCCACAACAAAATGGAGTAGTTGAGAGGCAAAACAGAACAATACAGGAAATGGCTAGGTCAATGATGAAAGAGAAGAACATTGGTCAAACCTACTGGGTAGAAGAAATACACACAACAGTCCATGTTCTTAACAAAGCCCACCTCAGACCACAAAGTGACAAGACAGCTTATGAATTGTGGTTTGGAAGACCTGCTTCAATTAAACACTTCAAAGCCTTTGGGAGTAAATGATACATAAAGAATAATGATGAAAACCTTGGCAAATATGATGACAGGGATGATGAAGGTATCTTCTTGGGGTATGCTACAAACAGTAAAGGATACAGATGCTATAATAAGAGGCTGCATAAAATGGTTGACTGTATTGATGTAAAAGTTGATGAAGGAATCCCAACAAGAGAGATGTACACAAATGAGTCTTCTACAGAAGACACAACTGAAGCTAAAGATGAACATGTCCAAGAATCCGAAAACGAAGACTCTGAATCAGATCAAGACTCAGACACACAGACAGACTCAAATTAGCAGTCAACTTGAAATTCCTCCTCCAGAATCATTCAAAAGAATCATCCTACAATTTAGATAATTGGAGAAAAAGACAAAGGTGTACAAACCAGGAGAAACCTAATCAAAACCACCGAACAATCTCATATAGCTTTCATATCCATGTTGGAACCCAAGAATTTCAATGAAGCCAACAAATATGATCACTGGGTTAAAGCAATGAATGATGAACTTGATCAGATTGAGAAAAGAAATATGTGGGAGATGGTTCATAGACCTAAAGGTAAAAATGTCATTGGCTCCAGATGGATATTTAAGAATAAGTTGAATGAGCAAGGACAAGCTGTCAGGAATAAAGCAAGGTTAGTCTGTAAAGGATATTCTTAGATAGAAGGACTGGCTTATGATGAAACATTTGCGCTCGTAGCAAGATTAGAAGCTATTAGAATGCATCTTGCCTATGCTTATCATAAAAGGTTTAAAGTCTACCAAATGGATGTCAGGTCAACCTTTCTAAATGGAGATTTAAGTGAAGAAGTCTATATGGAACAACCAGAGGGTTTCAAACTGTCTAATAATCCTGACTTAGTATGCAAGCTGAAGAAATATTTATATGGTTTAAAACAAGCCCCTTGATCCTAGTATCACAGACTGGATACATATATCAAAGACAAAGGGTTCAAGAGAGGAATAGCTAACAACAATCTGTATATTAAAATAGAGGATAATAATTTGCTCATCGTATTGGTCTATGTAGATGACATCATCTTTGGATGTAATAAGGATTCATTGGTACAATGGTTTTCTTCTGCCATGGAGTCTGAATTTGAAATGTCTATGATAGGAGAACTGTCATTTTTTCTTAGTCTGCAAATTACTCAGAGGTCTGAAGGGATGTTCATTTCTCAAGAAAAATATCTAAGAGAAATACTGAAAAGGTTTCAAATGGAAGATTCTAAACCTGTGGGTACACCTATGGTAACTGGATGTAAATTAAGCAAGGATGATGATTCACCTGATGTTGATCAAAGCTCATATCGATCAATGATAGGCAGCTTGTTGTACATCAAAACATATTTCCCAGACATAATGCATGCTATAGGAATGGTAGGGAGATATCAGGATGAACCTAAACAGAGTCAATTGCAAGCTGTCAAAAGGATATTAAGATATTTAAAAGAAACAATGACTTATGGTCTGTGGTATCCTAGAAATCAGAATTTTCAATTAACTGCTTACTCAGATGCAGATTGGGCAAATTGTGTCAATGAGAGAAAAAGCACCAGTGGAGGAGCATTATTCCTGGGTGATTCTTTAGTAGCATGGCTTAGTAAAAAGCAAGGCTCCATTTCTTTATCATCCACAGAGACAGAGTACATTGTTGTTTCTACCTGTTGCACTAAGGTATTATGGATGATTCAGACACTTACAGACTTGGAGGTAAAATACACTGCACCGATCCCAATTCATTGTGATAAAACTAGTGCCATCAGTGTGTCTACAAATCCTGTCTTCCACTTCAAGACGAAGCATATTATCATAAAATATCATTTTCTGAGAGAGCAGGTCAACAATCAGATTGTTCAGGTCCATTACATTCCCACTACAGAACAAATTGCAGACATCTTTACTAAACCCCTAGCCAAGACACCATTTGATTATCTCCGACAGAAGTTGGGTGTCATACCATCTAACATCTAAGAAAGTTTATCCTGTTAGGGGGGAGTTTTGTATTGATTGATTGAATATCTAATACCTCCTAAAATTACTGCAACAGCTCAGGGGGAGCATGTTCTCTTTGACATTGATGTCAAAGGGGGAGAAAATAATCTAGGTGCCTTTGTTGCCATCAATGCCAAAGGGGGAGATTGCTGGCATGTTTTACAGGCAGCGTATGCTTGTCATTGATGGAAAGTACAACAATGATGATGGCTTGAGTACAGGAAGAATATAACATATGGGCACCAGAAGTATTTTGGGAAGACGTTGTAGAGTAAGCTCGGTAAGATCAGAAGAGATAGTGCAAAAGGATGGTTGGCATGCTTTATAGGTAGTATGTGCTTGACACTGATGGAAATATTAGAGTATGCAGCGAAGGAAAAACAAGGACAAAGTAAGCTTAGGAGGAATTAGTGCAGAGTTGAATGCAGTGCCTAAGATTGGGAGGAGAAGCATCAGTGATCGTTGGATCCCATTTAAATTCCTAAAAGAAGGAGGACCATAAGATCAGATTGTAGACAAGAAGAACGCACAAAAGAGGAGGACAGATCTCAGGCGTCAAATCTGGGCATAAGTTCCGACCATCGTTGGGATCAGGAAGAACCTACACATTCTTTAAAGTGAAATATCGAAGCAGTTGTCCAACTCCATTTCAGAGTTTTGGCCATCGAGATTTTGGAAATCACGAGATGGAGATATCAAGAACTCCTACCACAGGAGTCCTGAAATCGCGATATGAAAAGCCTCGATAAAATCTTGATCGTTGATCCAAGAGGGACGCGTGGTAGAAGATTAAAGCTTGTCAAAGACTCCATTTCGGGGTTTCGTGAAACACGACTTGGAGAGTAAAGAAACAATACCACAGGAATGCCGAAATTGTGAAATGCCGAAATCACGAAATGATCTGAGCCGTCAGATCAATGTTTGATGTGGACCGTTGATCCAACCCCATTTCAGGGTTTCAGATACTGGAAGTTGGAGTGTCGAAACACTTTGCAACAAGAATGTCGAAATCACAATATGAAAAATTGCGATATGATCGGAGCCGTTGATTCAAGATCTGATCTGGTCCATCAAATCATAAGACAAGTGGCAAGCGATTGGAATTTCGCTGACTTGGAGTCAACAGAGAATGGTGTGGAAACTCGTGAGATGCGAGATCGTGATAAGACCTAGACCATTGGATCTGTGGAGACTTCAACCATCGATCAGACTCGATGAAGTTTATAAACTCATGAAATATGAAGCGCCTTTTGGCACAACTTGTGGTCACTGTCGGTGGTCACGAGAAAAGAAGGATCTAGCTCAGAAAATCTCCATTTCGGAGTTTCAGGGATCGGGACATGGAGAGTAACGAAATCTTAACACGGGGATCCTGAAATACCGAAATGCAAATTGGCGAAATAAACGCAATATCACATGAAGTCAATCCAACAATGTAGGGGATTCTGGGCATGATCGAAGGGCTAATGTTGCTCCTCGTAGTCTAACTATCGAAAACCATTGATGGTCTCTGCCAAAGGACTCGAAGAGACCTCTGTGTGATCACCAGAGGAGATGAAGGGTCTCCAAGCTTCTTCCAGTGAATGAAGATGATTCTTAGAGGGAATGACAAGTGGATGAGCGTTGAAGTTTGTAACTGAAGAAGAAAGTATAATCTCGACTATGCCAGAGAAGATGAAGAGTCTCGACTGCCAGAGAGGCTGAGGAATCTCAGCATGACATCCAGTGATGCTGAACGCGTGGGAAAACGGCCAGAGAAGCTGAGAAGTCATAATGATGATCAGACAGAGCAGTCACTGTGAAGAGATGTAGAAGCATTGCACATATTGCATGAACAAGGTGCACAGAAGCTATAAGAACACGACACAGAGAAGTGATGAGTGGTGGTTGCTGAGGTGAAGCAATGCAGGTGTAAAGAAGCAAAGGGGTGGTGCAACAGTTGAAATGGATAAGAAACAAAAGGTGCATTGAATGGGAATGGCACACAGAGCATAAAAGGCAGAAGAACAGAATGGGTTGTGGATGCATGCAGGAAGACAGTGAGGAAGACCGAGGAGCAAAATCTTGCAGAACGGTGATGAGACTAGTAAGCTGTTATTGAACACTATATCACTGTAACAGGTTTCATTATTTCAGATTTATAATCCAGAGAGGTAGGGAGGTGCTAGGGAGGACTTGTGTCCTTAGAGGTTCAAGTGGGTTCTTGAACACAAAGAGTTGTAGCTTCCTTCTAGTTGGTGCTAGAGAAACCAGGGAGTTGGTGCTTCCTTCTAGTTGGTGCTAGAGAAACCAGGGAGTTGGTGCTTCCTTCTAGTGGGTTCTAGAGAAAATAGAGAGTTGGTGCTCTCANTGTATGGGTTTCCTTGGGAAATATCTGTCTCTGTGTTTCTCACATATGTGACTGATGTTGAATGTGCCATTGTTTATTTCCCTGCATTATTGTGATCATCATTGAGTGACTTGTAAAGATTTTAAAAGAAGCATAATTGTTTAAGCACGGTAACAACTGATTCACCCCCCCACTCTTAGTTGTCCAACAGGAACCCTCTCTGTTCTCGGTCGCACCCACTTGGAATTATTTCTTAGATGCCATCAAGTAACAATATTATCCCATGGGGAGCTATGAGGACAAATACATACAATGGACTACACTGCGGCAGCAAATGGACCAAGATGTGCATGAGATGATGAATTTGTTTCATACCCTACACACAAAGTTGGGTATCAAAGATTCAGAGAAACATTTGGTGTTAAAGTATAACAGTTGTCTACACAAATACATTCAGGAGGAAATGGAGTTCCTCAACATCTCCTCGCATAGTGTGGCATACCGATATGTTGCCAATATTGAGCAAAAGTTCAAACAGAAGAAGCGAGACTTTGGGTCTGCGAATCAGAAGCAAGACAAAGGTACCCCCAAACCGCAGAACAAAGGACCAAGCCAAGGCAGGGCGGCCTAGGACAACCTGCCAAAGCCAGAAGCAAAGAACAACACCGCAAATCCATAAAAGGACATGGGGAAGTGGTGTGAGTTCTATAAGAGCTCCACTCACAACACAAGTGAGTGATGGGCCAAGCGGTCATTGGTAGCCAAGTTGAAGGCTTCTGAATTGGATGCATGCTCTAACTCTGAATCAGAACCCAACAAGGGGAATCACAGGGGGAAGAATATTATTGATGCGGAGCCCAACACCACGATTGCCACCACGAAAATCGAGAAGGAGGAACCAAAAGATCCAGAGGAGGCAGAGCGTCTCTTCCATTTGAGGATGTGGGTAAAGGGTTCCCCATTGCAGTTCATTGTCGACAACGGGAGCTAGAAGAACCTCATATTGGTAGAGGTCGTGAAGTGGTTGGGCTTGCTGACCACAACACACCCACAACAATACACCATCGGGTGGTTGCACCAAGGATGGGACCTCCACCTCAACCATCAATGTCGCCTTCCCTATAACATCAAGCCCTTCACAGATGAGGTATTATGTGACATTGATCCTATTGATGTTTCTGATGTATTATTAGGCCAAACGTACTTGTGGAAGTGACATGTTATGTATGAGTCCAGGCCTCGTGTTGTTATTATAACTTTGGGCAATAAGTTGTACAAGATACTGAAGATAGCACCACCTACCACCATCTCTTTAGTCACTGTAAAACAATGCAGTAAGCTCATTTCCAAAACCAGGAAATTTTTTTTCCTGATGATCTACCCTCAGGGAAAGAGGAAGACAATGGCCATGACCTCCAGATAGGGCCGCATTGCACAACAACAAATGGATAAGGTCATGGAGGAGTACAAGGACATCTTTGCCTCCCCCACAGGGGTGCCTCTACACTTCTAGGTCAAGCACCCTATCAATCTCACCCCAGGTGTGCCACTACCCAATGGACCCATCTATTGGCTCTTTGTTCTGGACAATGAAGAAATCAAGAGGCAGATTCAGGAGTTGTTGTAGAAAGGTCACATTCGACAGAGCTCATTTCCCTGTGGGAGCCCGATCGTGTTGGTGCAGAAGAAGAGTTGGACTTGGAGACTCTACATTGACTATCGGGTAGTGAACAAGATCACTGTCCAGAATAGGTGCCCAATCCCAGGGATTGATGACCTTCTAGACCAACTCAAGGGGGGAAAATATTTCAGCAAGATCGACTTGAAGTCTGGGTATCACTAGGTACCAATCGAACCCTTTGATGTGTGGAAGACTTCCTTCAAATCCAAGGAGGGCCTTTTCAAATGGTTGTTCATGCCTTTCGGGTTGACGAATGCCCCTGCAACCTTCATGAGGCTAATGAACAACATCCTGTGGCCATTCACTAACTCATTTGTAGTGGTGTATTGGGATGACATTTTGATCTTCAACCAGACTTGGGAAGATCACCTCCACCACATCTGACAGGTCCTCCAAACATTGCGGCAACACAAGTTGTGTACCAATTTGGAGAAATGCACTTTTGGCATGACCCAGGTTCAGTATCTGGGATACATTAATGATGAGCGGGGGGTGCATGTGGAACCAAAAAAGATCCAAGTCATTCAATATTTTCCCAGTCCCAACCACCCTAACAGAGCTCTGCATATTTTTAGGTCTTCCCAATTTCTACCACAGGTTTGTGTTGGGATTCTCTCATATCACTTGGCCCTTGAGTCAAGTCACCAAGGGAGGAGCTAAAGAAAAATTATTTTAGTCTGAATATAAACAGAAGGCATTCGGGGAGTTGAAGCATCACCTCTACTCTGCACCAGTGCTCACATTATGATACTTGCAACAACCATTTGAGATTGAAACAGATGCCTCTGACTATGCTATTGGGGCAGTCCTTACTCAACATGGGCATCCAGTGGCATATCATAGTGAGACATTTTCCGACCTATTCCGAAAGAATCCCACTTATGAAAAAGAAATGTATTCCATTGTGCAGGCTTGTTGACAATGGAAGCATTACATTTTGGGAAAGGAAATGGTCATCCACATAGACCACTGACCCCTACAGTTCATACAGACACAAGGGAAGTTGCAAAACGGTTTCCATCAGAGGTGGTCCACATACCTGCAACAGTTTCATTTGAACATTAAGTACAAGAAAGGCAGCACCAAAAATGTTGCAGACTGCCTCATCCAAACACCCATCGTGGCGCTAACCACTATGCTCAACTCTTGTGGGCATGAGACTTCTGATTGGATGTTTCTCTACATAAGTGATCTAGAATTCGACCAAAAATACAATACACTCTGGGAGGGTAATCAAGTTCCCAATTTTCACCTCCAGGATGCCCTTCTTTGTCACCTGGGACACCTTTGTATTCCTTCAAGTGAGCGTGCCAAGATGATTTTGGAGGTGCACTACAGTCGGGTCACTAGGAATTTCTAGGTCAAGAAAACCATGGTAGTACTACATAAGTATTTCTATTGGCCGAACCTTTGATAGGATGTTGAAAAGTACATCAAGTCTTGCACTGCTTGTGTCATTGTGAAACGGACCATCAATAAGCAAGGCCTCTATACTCTGCTTCCTACCCCCAGTCTACCTTGGGAATCCATCTCTATGGATTACATGTCAGGCCTTCCTTATACTAAGCATGGAAATGATTTTGTTTTCGTGGTCGTCGACCGATTCTTGAAGATGTCCATTATGATGGCTTGCAAGAGGAATATCACAGCAAAAGCCACTGCTAAACTCTTCTTTGAATGAGTGTGGGTATACTTTGGGATCCCACATAGGAAATCAGGTTCCCCAGTACATTTTGGTCTAGCCTATGGTCGATGCTGGACACCAAGCTCACCAAGTCCACAACTTTCCATCTGCAAACTGATGGCCAGACACAGGTCGTCAACCGGATGATCGTACACATTCTGCGCATGTACAATTCAAAGCATCCACGTACATGGGATGAGAGCCTCCCCTATGTACAACACATATACAACTGGGCTCTCCATAGCTCAACCAACCACAACCCCTTTCAAGTGGGTTTGGGATTCCAGCCACTATGTCCCATTGACATAGCCATGCCATTTTTGGCTACTCATGAAGATTCATCTCATGTCTAGTCTGAGGTTGACAAGGAAAACAACCTCATTGATCACATTAAACACATCCGCCAACAGGTTCATGACATCTTGGAAACAACCAATGCTAAGTACAAGCAACGACATGATCAACATCGGGTGCCACACAACTTCCAAGTGGGTGATAAAGTGTGGCTGCAGTTGCAGAAGGATCTCCTCGCTGGACCCCACTGCAAGCTTCATCTGCTCTGATATGGGTCGTACACCCTCACCAAGGCTATATGGGACAATTTATTTGAGCTCATCATTCCACCATTCCTTGGTCTACACCCAGTTTTCAATGTGGACTACCTTTGGCCCTACTTTCCACCTCTACTAGACACATCCGACAAGGCAGAACAACTCACACCAACAGAGTTAAATCCAGACTGCATGGAAAAAGGCATAACTGATCAGATCATGGATACATAGATCAAGCGAACCCGACAACAAAGGATACCACTAAATAGAGTTGTCAAAGCAAGCCAACTCCTTCACCAAGGCAAGTGGCTCACCAGGAACCAAGTTCAACAGAAGTTTCCTCATCTCATGGAGGAACTCAACGCAATGGAGACCATTTCTTCCTAAGGGGGGAGGAATGATCCAAGTGGATATTGGTGGCCACCCACCTATTCCACTTGGACCCCCACCATTTCTTCTTTCAATTTTTTAGTTTCCGCACAATTTACTATTTTTAGCAATTTTTCAGCTCTTGAACTTCCGGAGCTATTTTGAGGCCCTAAACGACGTTTTTTGGGAAAACGGGGAGTGGATAGAAGTTTGATGTTTCACACCCAAAAGTTGTATTCCTTAGATAGATCTTTCTAACAAGGTATGGAACACGTCAAATGGAGATCGTATGCCAAAGTTACATCCCCGGGAATTTGATGTACCAACTTACCCAAACGAGGCCCATAGTCTTGGTGTTTCATCTCCGAGCGTTAGTTATTTGGATGTTTATGGTTTTCCATTGTTTCTCAATAATAATAGGCCTTTGAGCCTCATTGTAACATATTTCAGAGGCTAGTATCTGTCACATCTCTTCTCAGTGATAAGATACGAACACTCTAGATAATTTATTTCCATTCTGTCTGTAAGCATATTTTAGTCATTTGTTATTAATGAAATGAAGTCTTATTTCCGCTGCATCTCTATGTTTATGTGTATTTCTATATTTCATTGTGTTCCTACATAAATCTGGATCAGTGGTGTCAAAGCAGTCTGCTCGTTCTCAATCCTTCTTTACATGTCCCCAATGAGGTCGGGGTATAAGGAGTTGGGGATTGATCTGGTTGAACCTTTGCAAGATCAGCCTTGCAAACCCCAATGACCACCCATGGGGGAAGAAAATAAATATGAGAAAATAGGAGATCCTATAAAAATGTTGCTCGAGGAAGCCCTCAAGAAACAAAGGAATGCGATGATGGGCAACTTTGCTTAGATTCTTCAATAGATTCCCACTCGCGGCACATTGACATCCAACAACCACTCTGGAGGTGCCACTCCTTTTAAGGTACAAGTAAACTTTGACATTCCCATATTTGAGGGCCAAATAGATGAAGATGTTATAGATAGATGGTTGAATCTGTTAGAAGGATGTTTCTCAGTTCATGACTTTTTCGACCAAGAAAAGATTATTTTTTCACTCCTCAAAGTTTTCCCCCATGTCAAGGACTGGTGGGAAACCTATTGGGAGCAACAGGGAGAGGGGGAACCCTCTCTGTTCTTGGCCACGCCCACTTGGAATTCTTTACGAGATGCCATCAAGGAACTCTATTATCCCGTGGGGAGCTATGAGGACAAATACATACAATGGACTATGTTGTAGCAGCAAAGGGACCAAGATGTGCATGAGATGACGAATCAGTTTCTTACCCTACGCACAAAGTTGGGTATCAAATATTCAGAGAAACATTTGGTGTTAAAGTACCAGAGTTGTCTACAAGTATACATTCAGGAGAAAATGGAGTTCCTCGACATCTCCTCGCTTGGTGTGGCATACTGATATATTGCCAAGATTGAGAAGAAGGTCAAACAGAAGAAGAGAGACTTTGGGTTTGTGACTTAGAAGCAAGGGAAAGGTACCCCCAAACCACAGAACAAAGGACCAAGACAAGGTGGGGTGGCCTAGGACAACCTGCCAAAGACACAAGAAAAGAACAACACCATGAAGCCAAAAAAGGACACGGGGAAGTGGTGTGAGTTCCATAAGATCTCCACTCACAACACAAGTGAGTGTCGGGCCAAGCAGTCACTGGTAGCTGAGTTGAAGGCTTCTGAATCAGATGCATGCTCTGAATCTGAATCAGAACTTGAAAAGGGGAATGACAAGGGGAAGCAGATTATTGATGTAGATCCCAATGCCACCATTTCCACCACAAATATCTAGAAGGAGGAACTAGAAGATCCAGAGGAGGCGGAGCATCTCTTCCATTCCAAGATGTGGGTAAGGGGTTCCCCATTACAGTTCATTGTCGACAATGGGAGATACGGTAGAGGTCATGAAGCGACTGGGCTTTCCGACCACAACACACCCACAACCATACACCATCAGGTGGTTGCACCAAGGACAGGACCTCCATGTTAGCCAACAATGTCACCTTCCCTACAACATCAAGCCCTTCATGGATGAGGTATTATGTGGCATTTCTCCTCTTGATGTTTCTGATGTATTATTAGGCCAACCGTACTTGTGGAAGTGACATGTTGTGTATGATTCCAAGACTCATGCTATTATTAACACTTTGGTCAATAAGTTGTACAGGATACCAGAGATAGCAGCACCTACCACCATCTATTTGGTTACTGCAAAACAATGCAGTAAGCTCATTTCCAAAACCAGGAAATTTGTTTTCTTGGTGATCCACCCTCAAGGAAAGAGGAAGACTATGGCCATGACCTATAGACAATGCCCCACTGCATGACAACAACAGATGGATAAGGTCATAGAGGAGTATGAGGACATCTTCACCTCCCCCACAGGGGTGCCTCTACATTTCCAGGTCAAGCACCCCATAGATCTGACCCCAGGTGCGTCACTGCCCAATGGACCCATATATCGGCACTCTATTATGGAGAATGACAAAATCAAGAGGCAAATTCAGGAGATGTTGTAGAAAGGTCACATTCGGCCAAGTTCATCGCCCTATGGGAGCCTGATCGTGTTGGTGCAGAAGAAGTATGGGACTTGGAGAATCTGCATTAACTATCGGGTACTGAACAAGATCAATGTCCAGAATAGGTACCAAATCCCACAGATTGATGACCTTTTGGACCAACTCAAGGGGGAGAAATATTTTAGGAAGATCGACTTGAAGTCTAGGTATCACCAGGTACCAATCAAACCCTCTGATGTGTGGAAGACTGCCTTCAAATCCAAGGAGGGCCTTTTCGAATGGTTGGTCATGCCTTTCAGGTTGATGAATGCCCCTACAACCTTCATGAGGCTAATGTATGACATCCTATGGCCATTCACCAACTCATTTGTAGTGGTGTACTTGGATGACATTCTGATCTTCATCCAAACTTGGGAAGAGCACCTCCACCACATCCGACAGGTCCTCCAAACACTGTGACAACACAAGTTGTGTGCAAATTTGGAGAAATGCACTTTTGACATGACCCAATTTCAATATCTGGGATACATTATTGATGAGTAGGGTGTTCATGTGGATCCAGCAAAGATCCAAGTCATTCGGGATTGGCCAGCCCCAACCACCCTAACATAGCTCCACATCTTTTTAGGTCTTGCCAATTTCTACCATAGGTTTGTGTTGGGAATCTCTCATATCACTTGGCCCTTGAGTCAATTCACCAAGGAAGGAGCTAAAGAAAAATTATTTTGGTTTGAATCTAAACAGAAAGCGTTCAGGG
>JASDQU010685671.1:28119-62374 GCA_032191745.1 Picea mariana | reverse complement strand
TGGGCTGATCCCAAAAACCTTATTCTGCAACCTGTGCTTGTTTTGATCTTTGCAATTGAAATGAAATCAAATGAACGCTGCTGAAAAAGAGATGCTTAGAGTGCTGAGCTTATTCATTTTCCTACCTACCTACCCTACTGCGATCATTACTCAGCTAGGTAATGGAAAAATGCCAATGGAGCCAATCTAGCAGTTGATTTAGTGGCTCTGTTCTTTCACTGTCCATGATGAAACTCAGAAATGAGTCTGTTACTCGTGCTTGAGAGTAACTTCCACCCTGCTTTCCCTTGCATAAGATTTGATCAACCCAAACAATAGGAAAAACGTCAGCAACAGAAAAATATCCTGTATTAAAAAATTTCTCCATATAGGCAGCTACAGGATCAATGTAGGTTTGGCCCATCTTTTGATTTTCAACTTCAAACAACACTGCACCGAAACTAGATTTTTCACCTATGCATTATGTGTCTTTCAACACTTCCTCATCTGACTATGGATGCTCTGATGGTTTCTGAAATGATGCCTCTGTTGCAAAAGACACAGAATCTGATTGCATGACCATGTCAATATCATAACATCTTTTTATTTCATGACTGGAGAACGAAGAATGATTTTGGCCACACAGGCCATCCAACTGATCAACTATTGGATCCTGAAAGGACTGACAAGACTGCTGCATTGACTCAAATGAAATTTCCTGCTCGTTTCTGTATTCATCTTTCAACACTTGTCCAAGAGTCTCCTTCAAAACTTGAAATGATTTAAAACACAATCGCACAGAGTTCCTTTGGATTAACTCAAAATTTTCCTCAGGTTCTAAGCTATCATCAAGAATTTGAAAATTGAAAGAGGGCAAGTGCTGCGATTCTGGATTTAGGACAGCCTCCATATCCTTAATGGTATCATCAATTGATTGGTTAGAGACATTTATGTCTTCACTGTTTACAACTGGCCTAGAGTTTCTTTTCAGGAATTGAAGAGATGAGAAACATATGGGCAAAGTGTTTTCACTTACTCTGATATTTTCTGTCTCTTCCCCATCGCTGTCATGACTATTGTGCAAGGGTTGATTGTCACATCTGAATGGTAAATGATCCTCTTCCTGCCAATGACATGTTGCAGGTTCCTCTAAACAGTCAACCTATGTTTCAGCTTCATGATCATCATCATACTGATCCCACTTGGGTGGACAATCCAAGTAAGGGATGTCATCAATCATGCACATCATGTCAGCCGGTTGTTCCTCTACAAGTCGAGATGGAGATTCATCTTTGACTGTGTTGTGAATTGAATACATGAAAGAATTATTATCCAAACCATGGTACCAAGGAAGTGCAGCAACATGTTTGGGAATTGGGACTGTGTCTTTCTCTGCAATCACTGGAACATGATGTCTTTGGACATCAAGCTCATCTTTTATGTTAATTTTCTGCATCAACTTTTCCATGACACTGGCCAAAATATCCAGTTTATCTTCTGATGAATTCAGCTGCTCCATTTATTTATCCTTCAACTGTGACCTCTTGATCAACAAGTTGGTCTCCACATCAACTGCAATTCTCTGCATTTCTTCAAGATTTGCAGTGTTCCTTTCTCTTAACTGAAATGTCATCTCAGGATCGAAGGCATCTGGGTAATGCAAGTGAGCTGATCCTGGGGGTGGCCTTATATCAGCAGGTATGGCATGATATACTTTATTGAATCTGGATGAAAACTGTTGTACTGTCTCCCCTGGATTTCTTTTCAAGTGCTCATACTCTTCTAGGATAAGAAAAACATTTACCCTGATTACACACCTATCCAAGAATACTTGCATGAACTGATGAAAAATTCTGATGCTTGCAGCAGGAAGGTTCTTAAACCAATATTTGACTTTACCTCCCAGAGATAGGGCAAACATTCTGATGTAGACATCATCATCTTCTACCTCATAAAGGTCAAGGAAATATTCAAGGTTTTGAACATGCTTTTCAGCAGTGATCTTCTCATTTTCTCCATCAAACCTAGGCAGATTATTAATGTAATTGATAGGGAGGTCATGGAGAATAGGAGCCAAATCTAGAGGCTTGTATCTGTTTGGGACTTGTGAAAGCACAGGAGATGAAGCAAGGGAGGGACAAACATCTAGAGGTTTAGGAGGAGTAGGAGACAAAGCAGGAGGCTTATGTCTCACTAGGTTTTCTACAGGTGCATCTGGGATGTGCACAGGTGTATGAGCATGTACATAATCTACAGTTGGGGATATGGTCTCTTGAGACTCATCAATTGACTGATGGTCAAAATAATCTTCAACAATATACTTCTGACCAGGTTTAGAAAAAGACAAGACATGATTGCAGATAAAATCAAATATGTCTTAAATGCAATTTGAGCTTGAATACCTGGTTTTTCTAGGCTGCATAGTCATGCTTAAGGTTCTTCCTCCAGTGGAGTCTTTGAGCTGGCACTGTCCGGAGCTGATTGGAGTCGCTATATGAATGATTTCAGCCTTCTTGTGTCTGGTCACTGTCCACCATCAGTGATCAGAGCTGGAGCTTTGAAGTGTACTACTGGGAAGAGTCCCCAGTGGAGTCGCCAAAAATGTTAGCACTCTGTAATTTGCCTAAGGATGCTGAGGCAAACACAGAGGTAACCTCGAACCGCTTCGAGTCTTGGATCTAGCCCTCCAAGACTCAGAGAGGGATCTCTCTTTAAGATTTAAATTTGTTTGTAATGGATGTTAGGCTAGCTATAAGGTACAGGGTTTTGATTTTGGTTTTTAAATGGTCAGCTTGGGACAGCAAGGAGGGCCATTGGGCAAATGGGGTCTGTGTTTTAGACTAGGTGATTCAATCTCAGATATGGACACATCTCTTTCACAAGGCAAGGTAGTAGCAATAATGGATCGTATTGAGTTTAGATGGCGTTAATTTGAGGAAAAATAGGTGAGGAAAAAGACAGGCAAAGGAGCACTTAAGAATCCCTAAGCTAGCCTTTTGCAGAAAACATAAAGATCGTCAGAAGCTGAGAGGCAAAGTATACGATGATAAATTCTACCCCTATAACTTTCCTTCTGATAATAAGAAAAATAAAATGAGAATCATGACCACAGGGAGAAACATTAAACAGAGGGAGAACACCACCACTATCACTACACAAGAATCTTGTCAAAGAAAAACTAGTCCATCACTGATCATTCATTAAAAATAACAGAGAAATATTCTCTGGCTAAAAACACAGTCTTCATCCAGCAAAGAAAATGAAAATCCATTGTCCAGCAAATAAAATTACACTCTCCTCATGGTCCAGCCAAAAAGAGAAGGTAGTTTATAGCTGACAACACATTTACACAGGTTTACAACCTCCTCACACAGGCCTGGCCAGCGAGAACAATTGCTTCACTGCCAGAACCCTCACCTACTATACCCAGTCGAACCCCAATTCAATCTTTTACAAGTGTATTTATAATTAAAAATCCCCCCAGCCTTGCCAAGATGCGGGCTCAAACCCTATTTTCTAAAAATAGAAAACAGTTACACCACTAGACACATGTCGATTTTTCTTCAAACAAATCGAACTGCAAGATAACTGAAAAACTAAATGTGATATCTGCTTGCTCGACATATGGAACATGTTGGAGTTTGCTGGTAGCTGGAGAATCGATACTCCAACTACTGCCCAAAATATGGGAAAACTATGCCACTTGTGCTCTGATCTGCCAGGTGTTCCTTGTAGAAGAACTTCCTGCTTGCCATCTGCTTCCATCTGCTTCGCTTTATGTCTTTGGCTTCCATCTACCTTTGAAATGCTACTAAAGAACAATGATGCTCTGCCACCTGTGATTAACTGCTCCCTAAACATGTGGACATCAAGTCGAAGACAGGTTCCCTGTTTGCCACATGTTTCAGTCAATGAATAGAGCTGGGATATCTTGCCAACGAGCAGGGATCATTCCAAATGATAATATGATACTTGTATAATGACTTTAGTCTGTCGTAGGACTGGTACCTTCAATTTGTAAACCACATGTGTGCCCTGAGGTGATTGAGGTTGGCAGGGAATCCTCTGTATTAGCATCAACTGGAGGCAACAATTGTGACTCTTGTCCCAGAAATTACATTGATGAAGCTACAAATAGATTATCAGGATTTCTACTACCTGACGTAGAAAAATCTTTCAAACTGGCTGCAATCGTGGCCATCAATTCTAGACCTCCATACTCTAACCTGTTATGCATACAGTCAAAAGGTCTGCCAAATGTATTTGGATAGTAACCCTGAACTTTCTGGCTCCCCAAGCTAGCAGCTATAGCAGCCCTCAACTGAGAATTTTCATAATTTGAGCTATGAAGTTGTCCCGCCCTTCACCTCAGCAGTAGAAAACATATTCGACAGAGACTCTGTTTCTTTTTCGTGAGAGGCATTGTGTGTTGTTGCCATGGATTTGGTGATCCTCTGTGCATCATCGGGAGTAAACCATTGCTCATAAGCATTGCTAGTTTCAGGACTAGAGACAGGGCAATCCCTTGGAAACTTGCCTCTCACCAGGAAAATACTCCAGCCCGCCAAGCTTTGCATTAATTTTCAACATAACATTAGCAATGTAATCAGGCTCGCATTTTTTACATCATCTGCCGAGCAACACTGGGTCCAAACACCAAACACCAACTCACATAACCTGTTTACGATAGCATAAAGCATTATGCAGAGGATAAGCTCGAGATGGTTGCTCGCGAGGGTTACCATTACTCTCTGTTGCTTCTATCGTATGTTTAATGACACCTCCAACATTTCCATAATCAAACAATCCTTAATCACTGCAATTTCGCATTTTCCTGTTATGATACTTATCTTTAATGCATTGGACCACATCCCCGGCCTTTGTCCTTTCTTGAATGTTGGATGTTCTGGTAGATTTTTAACTCAGTGTCAAACACAAAAACGTCATCATGGTTCAATGAAGAACGAGAAAAACATACTTGATTCACCTGTTCAACCCGTCTTCCTTTACACAAATATAGACTTGGTTGAAATTTAGTGGTGTCTATCATTGTATCTCCAGAAGCTATAGATCCTTCCAAAGGTAAAAAACATGATAAAAATTTAGCTGTCTCCTAGCCACGCAGTTCCCTCTAGTGCACTGTACGCCCCGCCAGAGCTGCATCAGGCTCAACATACTTTATTTAAGTTGTTCCAACTTCACCCTGGCTCGTGTCATTCCCAATCCAGCGGTGTATTTCATCATGACAAGCTCCACCTACTGTTGAAATGTCTGCGCGATGGAAAAGAAACAGGGGAAACTGAAACCCTGCCGACTTCATTATGGTCGAGACTATCGACTACACTAGCAACTTCATCCATATTTGGGAGTTCATCGTTTTAAGTATGCTCCTGTCTAGTTTTCCACTACAAAAGAACACCTGATACAACCATCGGACACCTGCCTTTTATGCATGCGTCCTCCTCTGCGTTGAACACTTTTAATTTGTTTCAACACCTGTCATAGGGTTTAAACGCAGCGTGTTATATATTTTTTTTAATTCTCTGTGGGCAATATCCCACATTCATGAGAGGAAAACATAAATGAATATTGTTATATGCTGATGGTTGGAAGGTTGTTCGATGTCGTGAGCCCAAGGCTTGGGCTGTGGGGTTAGGCGTTTGCACTGTACTGGCGCTGCTTTGTGTGCTTGTTGTTGTTGGTGTATTGAATAGGTGTTGAGTGCGCTTGAGTGGATGGCCCTAAGCCAATATAACTTTTGCCAAAATTTTCATATTTTGATAAATCTAACTAAACTATGCACACAGGCCGAGGACAAATTTTTGCTCCTTTCACCAAAATAATTTATAGAACCCAAGCTTACATTTGACCCACAAGAGTAAAAAATTTTTCATTCAAACCACTTGACAAATTTTTGCCAAAAATACACCCGAACTTGCTTTGAAACTTGCGCGCAAACACTCGTTTTATACTTGGTCAATGTCGGGCACTTTTCGCTGCCTTCGCCCAACGACGTGAGTGAAAACATATGCCTGAAAAGATAAATATCATTCGGAACACTGATTCCCTATTTTATAGGGTTATAACAGGCGTAACGATGGGGTCGTTACATGTGGTATCAAAGCGAGTTCAACTAGCGACTTGGGATCACTACGGATTTCATTGATATGATTTCATTATATTGTTGCTAATCGAGTTGACTTGTATTCATGCAGGTAATCATGTCTAGAGGACGTCTCAGAGGCAGACGATGGGGTGCTAGGGGAGGAGGCGTGATGCCTCCAATAGCATCCACGCCTGAGGGGTCTAACCCCCAGGGAGATGAGCAGGTTCTAGGATAGAAGAAGATAGCAGTTGGTGATGTGGTCAGAATGATAAGATATTTTCAGTGCACGTCCGAGGCACTGATCAACCGTTTGGACAGAGATGAGGCAATGATGTCGACACCCACTGAGGTTCCACCGTGTGCTCTATTCGATACTGGTAGCATTTACCGTGAACTTGATAAGGTCAAATTTTCCGAGTTCTTTGGTGCCCTGGACGGTGCCGTCGCCGAGGCATGGTTGGAGAACATGGCGATGTGCTTCGCACTTCGCGATTATACCTCCAACATGAAGGTTTGCATGGCGGTCTTTCAACTGAAGGAGAGTGCTCTTCTATGGTGGAAGATGCTTCTACCATAGCTAAACATGGTCGTTGAAGACATGTCATGGGAACTATTCGAGGAACGGTTCCGAGAGAGGTACCTTTCAGAGGAATTCATTGAGCGTCAGCTCAATGAGTTCAACGAATTATGACAGGGAGGCCGTATGGTGCCCGAGTACAAGTCCCATTTTATGGAGCGACTCTGGTATGCTCTGCACCTTAACACTGAGAAAATTAAGGTCAACAGGTTCATGTTCGGCCTTAATGGAAACATATGTGAAAAGGTTAGGATTTTGATGCCTCAAACCTTGCATGATGCCATCCAGAAGGCCCTCATAGCTAAGGAGGAGCTTATCAATGGGGGTCAGACCAGGACTCTAGCGAGACTAGCAGGGCAGTTGTCATATGGAGCACAACAGCATTGGACACCAGCCAGACATATGTTGGGATATCGTGGTTTCCATAGGGGATCGACTTTCACTATACTTCAGCGATCGACACCTCAGCAGTAGACACCTTATCAGGGACAACAACATTAGTAGCAGCGTCAACCGCAGCAGCAATAGTTTAGGCCTGTTCAACAGAACAGACCATGATTCCAGGTCGGTGGGCCGTCATCTTTTACTTTGGGTACCAGGACTACTAGGCTGAAGAAGGAGTGTTGGATGTGTGGGGAGCCACACTACCAGCGTGACTGCCCAGTGGAGAGAACTAGAGCGTCCGGATCAGTCGGACCCACTACCGTGGGAGATATGGGCAAGGCCCATCGGATTCATGCAATGGTTAATAACTACCAGGCAGAGCATCAATCGACTGTGCTCGAGACAACAGGTACCATCGCTAAATAGACCCTTAGTATTTTGATAGATCCAAGTGCTACTGAGAGTTTCATTTCTGGTGTAGCGCTAAAAAGGATTAAGGTAAAGGAAGTCGAACACGACAAGTTTAGCTTCATAGAGATGGCTTCGAGAGCCAAACAAAAGGTTGGAGGAAAGGTTACGGGTTGTGTCCTTAACCTGGGATATTTTCTCACTAGGTCCAACCTATACGTCATGATCCTAGGATGTTATGATGTCGTGATTGGTATGGATTGGCTGGAATCACATGAGGTGATACTCAACTGTAAGATAAAACTGTTGAGCTTGGACGATGATGAGAGACAGAGACGTGTGATTGTAGGATGGAACCAGGGAGTTTCCCTGAGGTTTATCTCTTCCTTACAGCTACGGAAGAGCATGCGTAAGGGGTGAAATCTTTATGCCATCCTTGCGTTAAACGAGAAGGGATTAGCGGAGGGTTTAGAACACCTTTCGATGGTGAGAGAGTTTGCGGACATATTTCCAGAGGAGTTACCTGGGATGTCGCCGGTGAGGGAATTGGAGTTTACCATAGACCTAAAACTAGGGACTGAGTCGATAGCAAGAACGCCTTATCGGATGTCAACCCCAGAGTTACAAGAGTTTAAAATTCTACTGAAGGAGTTGTTGGACCTAGGACTGATACGTCCAAGCGTGTCACCGTCGGGTGCGCCTTTTATTTTCATACGGAAGAAGGATGGGTCATGGAGGGTCTGCATTGACTACCGTTAATTGAACAAGGCAACGATCAAATGAAGGGTGCGATGGTGTTCTCGAAGATCGAATTGCAATCAGGATACCACCAGTTACGGATTAAGGAAGATGACGTCCCTAAGGCCACCTTTAAGATGAGGTTTGGACACTACGAGTTTACTATTTTACCATTTGGATTGACAAACGCCCTAGGGGTATTTATGAGTTTGATGAACGGGGTGTTCCACGAGTACTTGGAAAAGTTTGTCCAAGTATTCATTGACGATATTTTGACCTACTCTCATATGACAGAGGAGCATGATGAGCACTTCCTCTTGGTACTACAGTGTCTGTGAGAGCACAAACTGTATGGGAAGTTGTCCAAATTCTCTATTTATCAATCGAAGATTCACTACTTAGGGCATGTCATCTCCGTCGAAGGCATCGTCGTGGATCCAACCAAGGTTGAGGCTATCATGGAATGGCCTGCACCGATGAATGTCCCGGAAGTGCGTAGCTTCATGGGTTTAGCAATATACTATCAACAGTTCATCGAGGGATTTTCGAAGATAGCAAATCCGATCATGGAATTGCAGAAGAAAAACAAGAAGTTTGTTTGGACCGATAAATGCACGGAAGCATTTCAGACCCTCAAGGAGTTGTTGACAATAGCATCGATACTAAAGGTCCCTAACATGGACACAGACTTCTTGGTATGCACTGACGCATCCAAGGAAGGCTTAGGCAGAGTCTTGATGCAAGATGGATGAGTGATCGCTTACATCTCGAGGAAACTGAGAAGGCATGAGGAGAACTATGCGATGCATGATTTGTATTTGTTAGCCATCGTATATGCCTTGAAGGTTTGGAGACACTACCTTGTTGGATGAAAATTCAAACTAAAGACTGACCATTGTGGACTACAACACATCTTTACACAAAGTGACCTGAACACGCGACAATGACATTGGTCGAAATTTCTTAGTGAGTATGACTTTGAGGTTACTTACATAAAAGGAATAGTGAACCGAGTGGCAGACACATTGAGTTAGAGACCACACATCTTTTCGTTGTTGCCTCTTCAAACCAATCTACGTTAAAATATTCTAACTCTACAGCGTGACGATGACTGGTACAAAGAGGTCGAGGGTTTTATTAGACAAAACACAATGATGGTACCACGATTTGAAGGATTTTCATTTGATAGCGATTGTTTATTGAGGTTTAAAAGTCAGATCTGCGTACTGCTGAATGACGAGTTGAGGATGATGATCTTAAGCAAGACTCATAGAATAGTTTACATGGCTCACCCGGGAGTCACGAAGGTGAGGGCATACCTTAAACCCTTATTATTCTGGAAGGGAATGAAGGTAGACATACTCAACTATGTGGCCAGATGTATAGAATGTCAGCAGGTAAAGGATGAACATAAACACCCAATAGGATTACTACAAGCACACGCTATTTTGGAATCGAAATGGGAGGTTATTTCGATGGATTTTATTGTTGGATTGCCACTGACGGCAAGGAGACATGACTCGATTTTTGTAGTAGTAGACACACTAACGAAGAGTGCTCACTTTATTCCTGTGCGTACGACGTATCAGGCACCTGACATAGCTAGAGGTTTCATCAGTGAGATTGTGAGGCTGCATGGTGTGCCTAAGAGGATTATATCTGATCAAGGATCGATGTTTAATGGATGATTTTTTACGAGTTTCCAAGAGGCCTTGGGAACCCAACTTAACTTTAGTATTGTGTATCACCCAGAGACTGATGCGCAGACCGAACGAATGAACTAGACCTTGGAGGAAATATTGCGCATGTACATGATGGACCAACAAAAGTGTTCGGAAGAATTCTTATCACTAGTGGAGTTCGCTTACAACAACAGTTACTAGAGCACCATTAAGATGGCACCTTTCGAGTTTCTTTACGGGCAACTGTGTCATATGCCTTTGAGTTGTGATCGGCTTGAGGATAGGGTCCTGGAGGGACTGGAAGTGATCCAAGAAATGGAAGAGAAAATGAAAATAATAAGACAAAGAATTAAAGAAGCACAGTATCAATAGAAGAGTTATGACGATGTGCACCGTGTCGACTGTAGTTACGAGGTCGGTGATCGATTCTTCTTGCAGCTCAAACCGCATAAGCATTCGATCAAGTTTGGGAAGGGAGATAAACTCTCTCCTAGGTTCGTGGGCCCTTTCAAGATTGTGGAGAGAAAGGGACCCGTGGCCTATCGACTAGCCTTGCCTGATTCTTTGAGGCGTATGCACGATGTTTTTCATGTATCTGTTTTGAGACATTATATTAGTGATCCTACTNGATGTTTTTCATGTATCTGTTTTGAGACATTATATTAGTGATCCTACACATGTTATTAATATGCATTCCTTGAAGGTATCGGACGAGGGGGTGCTCATGGCTGAGCCAATCCACATCTTGGATCATCGTGTTCGACAGCTATGACATCGAATGATAGAGCAGGTCAAGGTCTAGTGGGACAATTATAGTCTGCACTGGGCGACCTGGGAGGACGCATATGATATACGCCAACAGTTTCCATTTTGTTTTGATAGATAGACATGTGATACTGTGATACACTTTATTTCGGCATGTATAATATGAAACTTTGGGACGAAATTTAGACCAAGAGGGGGTGTATGTAACATCTCGCTCTGGTGCACTGAGTGAACTTATTCTTTGAGGACATTTGCTCGCTAGTGATCCGAATTATTATGCTATTAAAACTTTTTATTTTGATTATGAGGCATTATGGGTTGATGACATGTTGTTTTACTACATTGACATAGACAGGTGCTATTGACTCGGTTTTACTAAGTGTGCAGGATTTTGGACCTCGAGGATGTAGAGGCATTGATGGAACCCCCTGGACTCTGAATTGAGTCAGAGAGTGTACCATTGGGTTTTGATTGTATTACTGTGATATTAGTGCATATGATTAGATGACATGATATGGATATATTCTGACATGATTTGTTGATGATGCAGGCTGACAATAACTTGCCAACCAGACTCACATATGGAGTAAAGGGGTCACGTACGACTACCAGAGATGTTGAGGGAGAGGTGTGGAAAGCAACCCTTCGACAGCCTACTAGCACTCCCGCCGTGTCTCGAATTGTAGGTTAACTTTTACCTAGTTCGAGGGGACCCACGATGATGTGAGGGCAGACTGCGATAGTCGCTCACGATGATTCTAAGGGGTTCACAATAAGGCAGGGGCCTTATTCCTTAGAGGCCCTTAGTTTCCCACTAGTTCACCTGGTGGAGTTTTGACTCCAAGGATCTTTAATGTCTACCAAGTCATTCAAGAGGCGAGTGGCACCCTTGGAGCATGTAGTGCGTCCTAAAGGGCACGTCGCACAAGGGAAACAGATTAGGGCGAGTGGCACCCTTGGAGAACCTAGTGCGTCCTGAAGGGAACGTCATGGTGTTGATGATAGATGAATAAACCTAGACAGCCTTAGGATGATCAAGTGATAAGAATTTAAAAAAAAAAACTTTCTCCCTAATAAAATGTCACCCATCACGAAAATTTAAGGTTTAAGTCTCAACTATGCTAGTGGTCAAATTTTATCTCTCTATAAAAAATAAAAAATAATATTAATAAAAATAAAAACCACACAAATAATAATTATGACCTTCTTTAAATCTTGTAACACGAAGGGAGTAAGAAATTAATTGTTTCATAGAAAAAAAAAATAAAAAAATTGTTGGATTAAAATTTTAAAAGGGAATTAATCATTTTATTATTTTATGATAATTTAAAATATATTAATTTAATGAGAAAAGGGAAAAAGGGTGTTAATTTTCACACTTGTCTTTTTGAGTTCTAACAAAAAGGGGAAAGAGGGAAAAATCTAAAAGTTTAGGAAACTAGGAAAAGAGGTAAACATAAAAAGGGAAAAAGGGGAACATAAGGGAAAAGGTTGAAAGTCAAACTTATAAAAGTATCTACCATTTAAGAGCTTTCTATTTTAAACTAAACTAGCAATTTAATAATAGGGAAAGCCATTAAAACCTGTAAGAGATTTTGGGGACACCTAGGAGTGATTCTAGGAGTAACACTAGGTGGGTGAGGAAAATAAAGATAATTAATTCATTAAAGAAATTAATTTATGGAGGAATATAGGGGATGGGGGACACTTGTACGAAGATGAATTTTTAGGAATTTATTTTTAAACTTTAATTAGATGAGATTTTAGGAAAGAAAGGAAGTTTGAAACTCTATATAATGAAGGAAGGAGAAGGATGAAGGAGGATATTCTGTTTGCGTAACGTTACGCTGCACAAATATCTACTTGACTGATTTAACTTGTGGGAGTTGGGATACCCAGCTCAGTGAGAAGTGGTAGCTCAGCCTTGCGAGGTGAGATGGGAGCTAGTGGAAATCTCTGGATAGTGTGTGCATGGCCCCTTTGTGGCTCGGGGGGCTAAGTGGAAGAAGAGTACCCCTAGCATTGGCTGGGAGGTACCGGTGAAGTCTTTCCGGTTGGTAAGAGGAAGTTACACGGAGCACGCGAGACGTCATTCAGAGCAGGCAATCAGGCAACAATACGCTCTCTTCATTTTTGTATGATAGATTGTATTAGGACTTATGCTTTTATCTACGTATTTAATGGAGAAGTAAACTGATGTTTTTTTTTAAATTGATGACTAGAACTTTTCCTAGCCTAGCTCGATGGTTGTTGACTCCCATGGCCTTCGTTTTCCTGCATATCTTTACCACCTTGATGTGTTGATTGTGACCATCGTGGTATTTTAGCCTTCATCCCTAGCTCACCAGTCCTCGCCTAAGCAGTCGGCCAAGAGCGTGATCTACGGTCGTCGCCTTAGCGTTAAAAGACCTATCGATCTCAACGCCCAGCTTTTCTGTGCGAGGATGATGAGCGAAGGATGCACCTATTAGCATCTACCCTTGAGGTTTGTCCTTGGCTGAAGGTTCCCCTTGCACCCCGATGCGTTCAATTAACCCTGCACTGTGATTGTTGGCGAAGTTTATCCTTAAACTTATCTTCTTTATATTTCGTTGTTGCCTCATTTTTACCCCGTATTTATATTTGATGGATCAATTTTAACCCAATATTTTGTTCTTGGAAAAATTCTAAATCGACGTGTAATGGTATCCTAGCAGTGCAAAAAAAAAAATCCCTTCCTGTCTGCAAAATTTTTCTTGGCCTGTGATTTTGAGTTTGTTTATTCATTGCAAATCGAATTATTGTTCCCTATCTGCATTCCTTTTTTGAGGCTGATTTTTCCTCATGCCCTTATTTCAAAAGAAAAATAGACTATTTTATCTTTGTTGTGTTGTTGGGTACCCCAGGAGAAGAAAAATAATTTGAAACCTTTGCACCTGGCTGCATTGAACCAAGCATTGAATGTGTAATGTTTTCACTGCATTTAGTATGGCGTATTGACTGTGTAATGTTTTCTTGCATTTAGAATGGTGTAAATGATTCCCCACGAAATGATTGACTATGTAAAGATTGCCCAATTTTTTTTATTTTTTTTTAAATTAAGTGTGATTGTATACTGTTGTTTACCACGAAATCACAGGTGGAGTGTTCTCTGTCCCTGTTTGTGTTTGGGTTGCGTTGAATGTATTCCCCATTCATTACTGTCACCATCATTTATTTCTTTTACCAACAAAATTTTACCACAGGTTGACCACGATTTGTGTGTTACACGGAATTTATTTATAAATATTACTGCCAACAATGTCCATGTTTTTTCCTGGGGTGTAGCGTATTGGTATTTTTTGATTGTGATTCTGTTGAAAGGTCACATTTTTTTATTTTTTCTTTAAACGATGCCTTAGCTGGATGCAGTACCCACAAATTTTGTGCTTTAAACGTTGACTGAGTCTGCATTAAACGCCTACGATTTTTTCCTAAACTGATTTGACTGAGTTGTTGTTTTATAACCACGAATTTGGCTTTAAAAAAAAAAATTCAAATGGTTACCCTCATTGCCGGTGATTGCCCCTTTTTCTGAAGATTGCAATAGCATTATAATTCATCGGTGAGTTTGCCTTAGGTTATGACAATGAATTTCTCTGGATACCTGGTGATTGGCCTTTAGTTAAAACTAGTGTTTGTTTTCTTTTTCATGATTGTCATTCGTTGCCTAATACATGTGTTTCCTTGTCATTGATTTCTCTTGCATTTCCATTTGTTGATGGCATTAATTTTGGCAGTTACATTGTAATTGGTAAGTGCGTGTACCAATTTATAGCTGCCCACATGCACATTAATAACTGGTAGAGATTTGGTGGTTGTGGTGAACGACTGCATTTGATTATTAAATTTTGCAAGAATGAGCTCTTTAAAATCATTCTCCTTACCTAATTCATAATAATACTGCCATCACTTCTAATTGCCACCATTCTGTGTGGCTTAATTCTTTGTTTTAGTGATACATGTACACTTAGAAGTTCTCTAGTGTTCGGTTCCCAATTTTGATTTGAAATTATTCTTTGTGTATTATTGTTTTATTTGTGTTGATGGTTATAGAGTTAGTTATTTAATTCATTAACACACTTTATATGCTTAGATTATATCTTTCTAATCACATATTAATTAGCATGATATTGTATCTCTTTTGTTCTTGATCTTACTCAATGGGAACTTCTACTAGATGATATTATTGATCTTTTACTCCTAATATCCTTGTCATTCCTACTAGTAGCAATTGTGTAGTTTTGTAGATTGGAAACTCAACATATATGATATAATGATATCACTAAGGTAGGCATATATTTTATTAAAGTAGTTTACGGTAATTTAAATAATAATTACATGGTTGAGAACCAACCCCTTTAGTGATGACCAATTTTTTTCCAATAATCACCCAATTAATGGATCAACTTGAATAGGTATTGTGAATAATCACCTTAGATTAAGTCAAGGTGTACTCAAAGATTTAAGGGATAATTTATCTTCACACTTGTTGATTATTTAGGACTCGTCATTTAGGAAAACTTATCATTTAGATCATGAAGCAGCGTGTGATCACTTTTAAGGGTTGAGTAGTGCACTTACTTTAATAGACACGTACCGTGCAGGTTAGCATGTTGATTGTTGAGTTATGTTTTAGTTCACCCTTTATAAAGTTTATGTCCTTGGTAACCTTACAATAGTTTACCCTTCACGCCTAGACCTCTTACTTAACCTTAGGACTTCTTGGATTTTGTCACGTCATTTATTGGATTGTGCATATGTTGAGCGGTGTCTCCATGCTTCTTTCCTACCCGTTGCTTGGGGGCGTAGGTGTAGTCTTCCTGTCAGTTATTTCGGCCCTTCACGTGTCGGATTCATCTTGAGTTCGTTGGTCCAGCTAAGATGCATTGCGCCAAGGTTATTGACGCATATGACACCTAGGAACAACATGATTCCTGATTAGGGGATCATGGTGTGCCCTGGGGAATAGCAGCAAACAAGATCTTGGCCGGAGTAGGTGCTTTTGTGTGAGTGTTGTCGAGCGTACAAGTTGCTCTTGCCGCAAGGGATGAATGCCTTCAGTCATTAGCTTTGCATGCCTTGAGGTTCTATTCCTTGTTCGTCTAGGCCTTGATGTCGGGGTGGGGATGTTTTCCCTTAGCTTGTAGGCATGGTCGTGTTGCATCAGGTGGGTAGTCGTACTCCTTGCTATTCTGCGCTTTTTTTGCCAGTTGTCTTTGTGCATATGTGTGGTGTCATTGTAACCTGTTGCTTGGATGGCGTGATTGCGTTCGTCATCAATGGTGAGGTTAAATTGTTTTCATCATCACCTTCTTGCCTCTTATCTCTTGAAATAAAAAAAAAAGAGAAAAAAAAAAAATTGCTCTGCTTGTTGGCGTAACGATGTGGTCGTTACAATAATTTAGTTAGGAATAAAAGTATAGATAGCATTTTGTAATAAAAGGTACAATTAGAAGATAACTTAACCATATGGAAGTGATTTTTTCATAGAATGAAAAAATAATAATGTAACCCTAAAATATGCTTTTTAGTTGCTAAGAATGTGTGCATGTTTCTAGAAGCCAAGACTGTATATGCATTATGGACAAATTCATTTTTATATGTACTTTATAATGTATGTTTTTCTTTCATATAGGAATATGTACATGATGTTGATGTAGGAGAATCCCTAGAACTATATTTATCATGTATGTTTCTTTACATTTTCTTATTTTTCGCTTTGTTTTTTTTAAATAAATTTAAAAAAAATGTAATGGAGTGAACTATTTCTTTTCTATAGTGAATATTTTTCAGCGATTGGAATATGAATCATTTTTATTTGAATTTGAAAAGTTAGGGTAGTGATGAGGATAAAATATATGGAGCACAAGAATAAAAATTAAGTTTTTAAATGAACAAAGGGTCTTTGGCTCTCACTTGATTTAGTTTTTGTTGCATTGATGGTTATATTATCTAGAGACTATAGGCTCTATGAATGTAAAGAGGCTCAATAGAATTGGCCATTAATTCAATAAACATGTTACATAACTATGTTATTGTTTATGCTAAGTGTTTTATGGTGTGTGTAATTTTTTTGTGGATTCTTATTATCTAATTACTACTTGTGTGGGGTTATTTGTTCTATGCATATCTTGTGAACATTTATTTACATTAATTTTTATTAGAGTAGGTTGACTCTATAGTGTCAATTGGGTTTCGCACGAGTGGTTTTTTTCGAGGGGTGTTTTACCACAACCGAGGTTCAATTCCCACAAGTGACATGTTGAGCTCTTAAATGAGAAACCTATTGAAAAATCCTCAGCTTTCTACAAAATTTGGTTTACCCCAAGAACAATCCTCGAAATGAGGGGAAGTGCCCAGTGGGTTTCCTCGGGATCTATTCCAAAGTAAAAAAAAAATGTGGAAAACCATAGATACCTTGGTCTAAGACTTAGTAATCAATATTTTTCTTTTAGGTGGGGAGCTCATAGGAGGATATCCGAGGCCATGATTAGAGTGATATTTTATTCACTAGATCATAAATTTCAATAATAAGGATTCAACAAGAGTTCTAAGTTTCTATTACCTTCTTGTTTAGCACATTCATTTGAACTCTTTCTTCTTTTGTTCATCTATATTTTAAGCATGATTCCCACAATTTTCAAGCCATGGGAATCAAATGCAAGAGCATCCTTGTCATTGATACTATCTTTCATGTTTGTTTGCATTTAATTTTTTTGCTTCTATTTTGTGATTAGAAAAAAATTAATGTAGTGAAATATTTCTTGTTCATGGAAAATTTCTTCAACCATCAAAATATTAGGCGTTTTATTTGGAATTTGAAAAGTAAGGGTATTTTGAAGGCCAAAAGCTAAGAAGCACAAATATAAATGTTAGGTTTTTGAATGAAGAAAAAGACCATCAAATCTCCTTTGATTTATTTTGTGTAATGTGGATGGTTTTGTGATGTAGAGACCTATGTGTAGGCTCTATGATTGTTTATGTTGAGTGTGTTGTGCTGTGTGTAATTTTTCATAGGATGCATACTAATTAAATTTTTGTCGATACATATTGTTAAGTCTATTGTGCATCTTTGCATCCATATTTCTCCACATTAAATCTACTCCCATATCCTTCATTATCAAACATGTTTGGCTAACTAAGAAGTTTTAAATGAGCTAGACAATGTTTTTCATAATGTGAATGGGTTTTTTAAAACATGGATTGCATTGAAAAGGTCCACAAACTTTATGTGCTAACTCACATATAGAGATGGTTAGGGATTAAAATGTCTTATCAAGAAGGCATTTGTAGGAATGCATTATTACATAAAATAAAAAATCCAATAAATTTTAAAGTGACTTTCTATTGACTACTTATGTCTATGATAAAAAAGTGTATTTTCAAATAGTTTACATCTATTTTTATAGATAATGTTGATAAGTAATAGATAATTATAATAAACAAAACTTAATTATTGAAAATTAGCATTAAACCATATTTATTATACATAATATTTTCTTCTTCAAAATGAATTTGAAAATATATTGAACATTTAGGGATGATTAACATGGAATACAACATATTGAACACATTAATGATTTCACTTTCTATATCAAGATAAAAATGTGTTTAATAAATATAGAAATAATAACAATAAATATGGACAAAATATTAATAACAAATATAATATAAATTTATTTAATTTGATTTGATTTAAAATATCAATTATGTAATCGATATATTAAACACATAATATTTCACACTTTAAATTTGTTTAATTTAATTGATGAAAAATAAATAATTATAAATCTCAACAATTTACTCTTTAGTATAAGAGACGGAAAGAAAAGTAAAATAATAAATATAAATCGGTAATGATTAAGAAATTTCATATATTAAACACATAAAAATTCACAATTTAGTTTTGTTTAGTGTAATTGATGAAAAATAAAGAATTATAAATTTAAGGATTTACTCTTTAGTATTAGAGATGGAAAGAAAAGTAAAATAATAAATATAAAATGGTAATAATTAAAAAAGGTAATATATTAAAATATTTTAAGGAAAAATAATTTTAAATGATTTATTTTTATTTAAAAAAAATAAAAAAAAATAAATATATATTTTTAATTAATATTAATATTCTATATAAATTTAATAAATTTAAATAAAAATTAAGTTAAGGAAATTAAAATGGTGAATAAATAAAAATTAAGTTAAGGAAATTAAAATGGTGAATGTTATAAATATATAAAGAAAAGAATTTAATGTTTTGAAATATATAAATAAATAAATAATAAATGATTTTTTTTTAATCAGAAATTTCACAAAATTTATAAAAAGTAATAATAAGTTTGAGGATTTAAATGGATGAATAGTTGTTTTTTTATCATTATCAATTTTAATCTTTATTAATATGTGATAAGGTGAGTAATTTGATATTCAATTTATTAGATACATTTTTATTATCAAAATAATTCAAATGAAAAATAAAATATCAATTTAAAAGTTATTAAATAAATTTAAAAAAAAAAGGTTTTTAATAAATAAAATATTATTTTTTATTAAAAATAAAAATATAATTAAAAAATATTAATTTTCAAATCTTCATCATAATGACACTTTACACAAACTTTATGAATTTGATTTTTCAATATTACCCTACATTTCCACTTAACATAATCATATCAATAAAATTGTGAACAATACATTAATAATAATGTGAGGAAGGAGTAATATTAAAGAAATGTATTAATACATTTTTTTAATATTACCCCACTCTCACATTAATATGAATTAATAATAACATATGAATAAAGATGTCAACAAACAGAAGCATATCAATAAAAATGTAAACAATGTATTAATAAATTATATAATCATATTAATAAAACTCTGAACAATACATTAATAAATTATATTATGTATTATCATATCATCCTATGAGCATATTTAGTGGAGCCTATTTTATAGTAGTTTGTTCAATCAAATCTACTAATTTATTCTAAACGCACAAGTTTAAAAAATAGTTATGTAACTAATCTAATTATGTTCATTATTTATGTAAGCTCGTAGAGATAGACAAGAGTGTGAGTGAATTGTTGTAATCTCCATTATTTAATTAATAAGACAATTGATACCTCTGCTTGGTGGATGTAACTTAATGTTTAGGTAAACCATGTAAAATATTTGTGTTTATAACATGTGTGTGATTGTTGATTATCATGTGATATTTGTGTTTCCGCATTTACGATTATAACAAATGGTATGAGAGCTGGGGGAGAGCGACTTGGATGTGGATTTGCTAGAGAGAGACAGAGCCGTCGATTTGCTGGAGAGAGACGAACACGCGTCGATTTACTGAAGATGCCCACGGGAGCGCCGACTTCTGGATCAACCGTGGGGGCTCTTCACGGAGAGAGCGTTGTTTAGGGTGGACTTAAGGTTCTTCAGATTTTTCTAAGTCAGCGTTGTCCTATGAAGGGAGCGTCAATGTCTACCTGTTGGATGGGATCGTCGAATACCCAATACAAAATTTGCATGGTTTTAATTGTGGATTGTTGAGTTTCTCAAAGGTTTAATATTCGATATAAGGTATTCGACATAAGGTATTAGTTTAATTATGTTTTTTTTTTTTAAAACCTTTAATATTTGGCACAAGGTAAATCCTCCTTCACCTTCAAAGGATCACATAAGGTGGAGGAGTTGAAATCTAAGGGTCATCTTTACAATTTAATATTGTATGCATAAAACAAAGGTGGATGCTTTTTTAAAAGGTGAATTTTTTTTAATAAAAGATTTTTATTAAATCTTTTTTATATATTATTAAAAGGTTTTTTGGATTAAACCTTTTTAAAATTATTGTTTAACATTGACTAAGATCATTCCTCCATACAAAGGATTTCTTTTTATAAGCAGTTATTTTTTGGAATTGTTTTTTATACTAATGGCGAAGACGCAGAGTGCCAAATTCGAAAATGAGAAGTTCACTGGAAAGAACAATTTTGAGATCTGGAAGGTCAAGATGCAAGATCTGCTCGTGCAACAAGGCATTGCGAAGGTGCTTGTGGGAAAATCAAAGTAACCCATGACCATCACAGATGAAGAGTGGGAAGAGATCGATGCGAGAGCACAGAGTGTCATACGTATGTGCTTGGTCGATGATGTTATGTTCAACATTGTTTCAGAGAAGACAATAGTGAGTTTATGGACGAAGCTAGAAAGATTGTATATGACGAAATCCTTGACGAACAGGGTCTTTCTGAAAAGATAATTGTACAGTTTGTGCATGAAGGAAGGTACGAAAATAGATGATCATTTAAATGTTTTTAATTCTCTTTTAGTTCAGTTGACCGGCATGGGAGTAAAATTTGAATCTGAAGATAAGGAAATTACATTATTGTGTTATTTGCCTGCGTCATGGGATCACTTTGTTACCTCTATTAGTTTCATCACAACAGAAAGTATTCAGTTTGATGTTATTGTTGGAGCACTGTTGTCTGAGGAAACAAAGAATTAAACCAATTCATAAACCTCTACATCTAAGGCGATGATGGTCAGAGGAATACCTAAGGAAATGAGGACAGGGTCATGGGGATTTCTCTCGGTCAAAATCGAAGGGTAGAAAGAGCAAACTTAAGTGTCACTTTTGTGGCTAATCGAGACACTTGACGAAGGACTGTTGGAAGAGACAACAAGCCTCCAAAGACGACCCTCCAAAAGAAATGGAGGAAGCGAACACAACTGAAACAAGTTCAACAATAGGTTCAGGTATGAATGATGAAGTTTTATCAATTAATATTGGTTCACGTCATGATCAACAATGGTTATTAGATTCTGGTGCTTCAAATCACATGTGTCTTCATAGAAACTGGTTTGTTACTTAATATTCTATAGATGATGGAATTGTTTACATGGGAAATGGAATACCATGTAAAGTTGTGGGAATTGCTAGCATTCGAATTAAGATGTTTGATGGAACTGTTAAAATACTAACATATGTGATGCATGTAGCTAAGCTTAGGAATAACCTAATCTCTTTGGGAGTCTTAGACACTGGAGGATACAAGAGTATTGTTCAAGGTGGAGTTATGAAAGTATACAAAGGAATCCTACTGGTTATTAAAGCGAAGAAGGTTGGTAACATGTTTCTGTTAAAAGGAAGAACTGAGTCAGATAATGTGACAGCGGTATCTGAGAAAGACTGTGACTATGTTCGACTGTGGCATCAACGATTGGACCATATGAGCAAACAAGCATTGAAGGTATTATCTAATCGTAAGTTACTTCTTAGTATAAAGTCTTTAAAGTTAGATTTCTACAAGCATTGTATTTATGGAAAACATAATAGGAAGAGATATAAAACTGGAAGACACATCAGTGAGGGAATCCTTGACTATATCCATTCTGATGTTTGGGGACCATCCCATACTATTTCATATGGAGGATCATCATACTTTGTTACTTTTATAGATGATTTCTCTAGGAAGGTGTGGATCTATATGTTGAAAAGTAAGGCTGATGTATTTACAGTTTTCAAGCACTTTAGAGCTTTAGTGGAAAAGAGCATTGGTAGATCCATTAAATTTTTAAGAACTGATAATGGTGGTGAATTTACATCAATGGAATTTGAGAACTATTGCAAGGATTTTGGGATTGATAGGCATAAAACTACTGCCTATACTCCTCAGCAAAATGGAGTTGTTGAATGCATGAACATGACTCTTCTAGAGAGAGCAAGGAGTATTCTTAGTAACACCAACTTGCAGTAGGAACTATGGGTAGAAGCAATAAATACAACATGTTATCTGGTGAATCGATCACCATCAATAGCAATAGAGTGCAAGATTCCTGAAGAGGTATGGAAAAATCACCCTTGTAATTATTATAATATTAAAGTTTTTGGTTGTGAAGCCTATGCTTTAATTCCAAAACATCAGCATTCTAAATTAGATCCAAAATAAAAAAGGATTATCTTTGTTGGATATGGTGATGGTATTAAGGGGTACAAGTTGTGGGATCCTATTGCCCACAAGATCACCATTAAAAGAGATGTAATATTTGATGAATCATCTCTCATCAAATCAGATGTAGATGTTCAAATGAAACAGGAAGAAGTACCTAAGTATCAATAGATTCAATTTGAAACCAGTTCAAATATAGATGAAAGTGAACATGAACAAGTTTATGAATATGTTCATGAAGAGTTTCCTTCAGAGGAAGACATAACAATCAATAGAATATGGATGAGCCACAAACTTCCTTAAGAAGGTCTATGCGGGTCAGAAATCCTCCAAGAAGGTATGATGATTTTGTTTCATCAGTTTCTTTAACTACTAATGATGATGAAACTCCGTGCTATCAGGAAGTTGTGAAGGGTTCTAACAGTGATAAATGGAAAGAAGCAATGAAGGATGAAATAAAGGCATTAGAAAGGAATGCCACATGGGACCTGGTAGAACTTCCAAGAGATAGGAAAATCGTAGGTTGCAAGTGGGTCTACAAGCTAAAGAAGGGTGTTGATGATAAGGTGGAAAGGTACAGAGAAAGGATGGTTGCGAAAGGATATTATCTGAAAGAAGGTATTGACTTTCATGAGATTTTTTCACGAGTTGTTAAGATTGTTTCAATTCGAAGTGTGTTAGCATTTGTTTCTTTACTTGATTTGGAGTTGGAGCAGCTAGATGTTCATACTTCTTTCTTACATGGATATTTGGATGAGGAGATATATATGGAACAAACTGAAGGGTTCATTGAGAATTGCAGCAAGAAATTTGTTTGCAGGGTCAAGAAATCATTGTATGGTCTGAGGTAGTGGCCTAGAAAATGGTACAAAATTTGACTCTTTCATGATGAACTAGAATTATACAAAGAGTGAGTATGATCATTGTGTCTACTTTAAGAAATTGAATAATGGAATATTCATTATCTTAGTATTGTATGTTGACGATGTTATTTTAGCAAGAAAAAACATAATTGAGTTCAACATGTTAAAGGCTCAGATGGCTAAGACATTCGATATGAAAGATCTAGGAGCAACAAGGTAGATTTTGGGCATGGAGATATTCAAAGATAGGAGGAATGGTAAGATTTGGTTGTCACAAAAAAAAGAAGTTGAGAATATACTTTTGAGTTTTGGTATGAACAATGTGAAACCAGCTTCATTTCCTTTGGCTTCCCATTTTAATCTTTCTTCAAGTTTATTTCCTAGTACAAAAGAAGAAAAGGAATATATGTCTCGAATATCGTATGCTAATGCAATAGGAAGTTTAATGTTTGCGATGGTTAGTACAAGGCCAAACATTTCAAATGCAGTTAGGATTGTCAGCAGGTATATGGAAAATCAAAGTGTTGGCCCTTGACCAAGTTTTGGGAGATTCTTGGTCATATTGACCTATTTAAGGACTTCAACAGCCTGTCAAAGGAGGAGCGCAGAATGAAGCAGAGATCATGGGCTCTCGGCCCACTTTTGGGTCCTTTTTGGGTTTTTTGGATTTTGTAACGGGATTAGGATGTCGACCCATGGGTTTACCCATGCTTAGGCCTATTTTGTAATGTATAAATAGAAGTCTAGGCATTGTAAGAATGATCAGACTGATAGGTTGATGGGCTAAGTGCTAGATCTATGTGATCAAAGGATTGTAAGTGCTTTGTGCCTATGTGAGACTTCCAGAGCTGAGTGCAAGTCATTGTAAGAAATTGTGGAAGACTGTGTGCTTAGATTTACTCAGGGAAGGAGGATCTAGCGAGTTGCACAGATCTCCTGTCCTAGGCGGATTAGGGTTTTGATGTCTTTTTGCTTGTAACCAATTGACTAAAGACAATAAAGAAGAATATTTGGTGGATGTAGCCCCAGGGTCGGGGTGAACCACGTAAACATGGTGTTTTTCTGCTTTGTGCTTTACCTTGATGTGTTTATGTCTTCTTTTGCTAAGTTATCTAAGATGATTAGATAGATCTTATTATGCTTAGTTGTAACGATATATGAGAATGTTGGATCTGACCTAAATGAATGTGATTAGTGCTTGATTCACTAGATCTACCCCTTTCTTTATGCTAAGTGCTTAAATACATTAGGTCAGTGTGAATACTGTGAAGATCTGTTTTATTAGCGAAGTAGATGTTGATTGCATGTTGAGGAATTGACAGTGCTAAGTTCTCTATTAAGTATCATAATCATAGATCTATGTCCTAGCTAAGGTTGCAGACACTTGACTCTTGCAACCACCCCTACCTCTACCTTGGGTGAGACTTCAATTGCTTCGCATGTGTTTCCTAAAGGATTGATAGTTACGGTTTTGTTGGTGTGCTATCATAGCGTTGAACCCTGGGTCTACCCCTGTGTGCCAAAAAAATGTTTCGTTGTCAGGACCTGAAACTCTGATTGCTAGGAACTGAGAAAGAATAAGTTTTTTGAAAAGATCCATCCTGAAATTGTTAAAGCTCTGTGTGTAGATTTGTTTCCCTAGTACACAACATTCTACTTGACCTAAGAAGCTCTGTGCCAAGGAAAGGAAGTTTGATTTGAAGAAATAGGTCATATATGAGGAAAATAAGTTTGATTTGAAGAAAATACGTAAGATCCAGAAGATTTGTGCCATAAGAAAAGTAAAAGTGAGAATTATCGATTAAAAAGAGGTAAGATCTGTAAGCTCTGTGCTATGATAAAGGTAAAGATAGTGAAAAGTTTTAGATCCGAAATCTTTGTGTTGTGTAAGAGTAGGATAAGTGATTATTTTTTTATAGAGTATGGATCTATGTATGGTTGATAGATTATGTCCTAGATTAAAAACTAGGGCATTAATAGATGAAATAAGATTTGATATGAGTATATCTAATAATAATAGTAAAAGATATGTTATACCTATGCATAGAAAGAATGTTTGGACTAACAAATGGATGCAGGATCCCAGAAAGAATTTGTTGCAGGTTAGCTCCTATGATCCTAGCGCACAGTACAAGAGAAGATGGGGATAATTTAAAAGAAAGAGAGGATTAACCCTCTGTTACAATTGTAGAAAACTGGGACACATTGCTAAGGCATGCCCTAGGACAATACCTAGTTGTCCTTGTTGCAAAGCTATGAACCATGAAGTGTTGGATTTCCCTATAATGATTGTTAATCTTCAAAGTATGAACATAAGACAAGAAAACCCTAAGGTCGTTCCAGAAACTAAGGCTATAGCAGAACCCCAGAAAGAATCAGAGAAGGTATTGCTACAGATAGAAGAAACCTTGAATGACCACCGACATGTTAGATTATCAGAGATCTTTAAAGAAAAAGAATATCTTGAAGAAAGAATAGGAGAGTTCAACATTGACTGTGTTCTAGATGAGGAAACACGGGTGAATATCATGATAGAGAGAACTTGGGAAGCTATAGCGAGGCTTGTTTTGATTCCTTCATTAGGAGGAATAGGGTTATTCATAGGAAAATTGGTAAACCTGTGTGGGAGGCTTGCTTAGATACCTATGAATGCAAATGGTACTTCAATAGAAGAAGATTTTGAGATTATTAAATTTATTGAGGACAACGCCCCTTTTACCATGTTACTAGGAAAACCTTGGATCGATAGAGATCAAGTGAGAAGGAAGGAAGAAGAAGAATCTTTGGAACAGAAGAAAAGAGAGTTAAAATATTTCTTGACTAGAAGGATCACACACTTGATTGAAGAAAAGGAGGACAGATTGAAGCTACTTAACACTAGTAACCCAGATGTCGAAACTGAAAGAACATTAGAAGACTCACAGAATACTGAACTACCTATCTTGGATAAACAAGAGGTGTTAATCCTGAATCCTAGGAAAGAATCTCAACAATGCTTAGCGATTATGTACAAAGAAGACAAAAACCAAAATGGAAAAAGGACCATCGAGACAAAGATCACTAGAAAAAGGGCTAGAAAACTAAGTAGTAAGAGAGCTAATAATGAAAAGTTACAGAAGGTTTCAGAGGGAACTTCACAGAAAGGAAATTTGCATAATTAGAGCTTCATCGAGACATCATAACAACAACACATGGCACTTCTCCATGGTGAAGCAATATAGCCGTTGGGACCGGTATATCCATTTGACTGCCACTCTAAATGGGTCGAAAAACATTTACAGTTCAACATCAAACCGTTGGACCACGCCATAAAGAACAGAACAAGAGTTAATGAGGATTCATACCCATTACAAGCGAACCATTGTCGAGTTGCCTATTTATCCTATTGCACCATGCACAAAGAATACTTTTGCTACCCAAGAAATTGAGCCCGCAGACAAACTGAATTGTATACAGTGATCATTGTCCTATTTTTGTTTATTCTAGTGTAGTCTTTGAGTTAATTTTGAACCCAATATTATTAATCCCGAGTGTGTATATCCAACGAGCTCACCACAGTTGAAGAATCAGTAACAAAAGTACTCCTCGATCTGATGACTGAAAGAGTCATGTTAGAGAGAGGACTGTCTACAGGTCTACAAGCATCGTCGATGAGAGGACTGCCGACCTCTCTATCCATTGCTCGAGCCGGACTAAGCATAGGGATGATCTCACGTATGCTATGTTGATTCCGAGCATATTACCCGCATATATACCACCTCTGAACGGAACCATAAATCGAGATAGTGTGCCCAAAGACTTTGAGTATAACTTGGTTTATTGTGTACCTCTTGAAGGGGATACATGTAGTTCACGCAGACCAATATAAGATTGCAGCGTTGAAGTTTAGAGACTTCAACCTCAGTGATAGGAAAGTCTATAGCATGCTCACCCCACATAAGTACCTGACTAGGACAAAAGGAAAGAACTCAAAGATAATTCCTCAGTCATGGACCCATAACCTTGTATAGTCCACACTGCTCAACGTCATGAAGATTCCTCACTTCGGAAGACACCAAGAGGTGAATGCATGTGTCAAGTTGCTACTATCCTGTTACCATGGTGGATACTTGTGGTTAAACCATTGTATCACACTGGATTCGACGTTGATCAATCGAATTACAGGGCTGAGTATGCAAGGCCCTGATCCACAGGATTTCTACCCTGGAAAAACCATGGATCGTGCTTTAGCTCAAAGGATAAAAGACACCTACGGTGATGTCGAGAAGGGATCATGAGGCTACAAGGTAGCTTCTATCCAAAGAGGTGCAATGTGCCTTGCCTATCAATTGATCGTAGGAAAATTAGTACAAAAGAATCGACCCACCCAAGTCACTGGTTTCGTAGTCCACCTAGCAGGGAAGTGCACAGAAGGACTTCAGATGAACTGGTCGAAGTACCTAGTGAGACAATTAGAACTCGACTACAGAGAAGAACAGGACCAAGGATATGAATTTCATTTCAGTTGGCTATTGATCCTGATCGCTTTCATTGCTTGGGAGATGCAAGAAGGTGTGAACTTCCCGGACATCGAGCCCTTTGAACCTCTGGTCGTGATGTTTAGTACACCGTGGTACTCCAGTGACATGAATAAGCAATGGCAGTCAAATATCGTGTTCCACACATACTATAATCAGCTGAAGTTATCCATCCAGTATGAGCCTCGTATGACCCTGAATACTCTCCATAGGTTTCGTCCTTTGATGAAGTTCAATGCTGATCGACATTTTATTTACATCACAGCACGCATAGATGGACATAAACAACAGCTGCAGTCATACTACAAACTGACGGAAGAGGACTTGGAGGAGATTACCAAGGAGTGATCAGCGGACCTCCTTATTCCAGCAAACCCTTCAGAGATATCTGACATGGATAGTCTAGAAACTGTGTAGGATACACCTAGACCTAGCAAGACAAAGAAGACTGAAGAGGTTCACGATATAGACAGTACCTCAATAAAGACTGCTTCTATATCACCAGAGCAATAAGGTGATGACGAAGAGGTAATGGCACAGGAGACGATCAAAATAAAGGCGAGGTAACACTGCCTATAGATGAGGAGGACCCCTCGAAGAAAAGGAAGGTTTCCCCGCTGAAGCCTTCCTCCTGAAATAAAGTGAAAGCAACCATGACCAAAATGGAGACTACCTTCACCTCAGATGACTTCGATTTCATCGTAGTAGCCCTAAATGATGCTTCGTTGGAGATAGCAGAGAAGCAAGAAGCTAAGTAGGAGGAGGTGTTCAATTGGATTAAGGACGAGCTCCAAGTGGTGCAACAGGCACTACAATCCAACCGCGCAGTCTCCACTGCAACTCTATCAGCAGGAACACTAGAACTGGGAGATGAGCCAGCTCAACTCCACTGAATCATTGATATAGTTGAAGATGGCCTTCGAAGAGCTCAGGAAGAAATAATGCGAGCCACCCAGGCTTTGGCACAAGTACAGGGAGACCTTGTAGAACAACATAGTACTGAAACACGGGAAAATCCTTCTCTGCAAGCGAAGTGGGATGAAGAAAAAACACAACTGCATCAAAGAAAGGAACAGTTTCTCACAAAGCAAATCGAAGTAAAGGAAATGGTTCACAGAGAACTTCGCTCTGTGACAGTCATATAAGTAAAGACCAAAGAACGAGTTCCACAGTAGGTGGAACAACTTGAAGAAGTAATCCAATAGCTCCAGCATCACATAGCAGACTTGGAGCTTCGCACTATGCTCGAGACCCCTCAAGATGTAAGAGACCAAACGAAAGCAATTGCCCTCAGCGCAGTTGATAGACTAAAATATCTTGCCTTGGAGTGCAAGTAGTTGAGTAACCGCGGCACCCAAACATATGAGAACCTCACTGAGAATTTATAATTATAGACACTAGAGTTGCAACTCTAGGAAGAAAAGAAGCACATAGACACACTACAGGCATAGTTGAAAGCCATGTCGATCATGGAAAAAATGAAGCGGTGTCAGGAGCAACACACTTCCCAGCAGTGGATCCATATGATTCAAAGCAGAGTGATGGAAGTTACTCAACAACTTCAACCAGTACAAGATAAGGTGTGCCAATTATTCACAGAGGTTGAAATCCAAGGACCAGAGCTAGACCAGGTTGTCATCGCAGAAGAACAACGCTTACAAGGGCCCGTGAATGATGTAGTGATCGAGGAGTTCACCAAGAAAGAGGTCGTCGCATAACAATAGGGCGAAGCAGCTCGACCCAAGCTCGAGGCGTTTATAGCAGAACTAGTCAGACCAGAGTGACTCTAAGTTGATGGTTTAGGTTGATGGTCTAAGTGCTAGATCTATGTGATCAAAGGATTGTAAGTGCTTTGTGCCTATGTGAGACTTGCAGAGCTGAGTGCAAGTCATTGTAAGAAATTGTGGAAGACTGTGTGCTTAGATATACTTGGAGGAGGATCTAGCGAGCTGCACAGATCTCCAGTCTTAGGTGGAGTAGGGTTTTGATGGCTCTGTGCTTGTAACCGATTGACTGAAGATAATAAAGAAGAAGAGAGTTGGTGAACATAGCCCCAGGGTAGGGGTGAGACACTGTGTTGTTCTGCTTTGTGCTTTACCTTGATGTGTTTATGTCTTCTTTTGCTAAGTGCTTTGAGATGACTAGATAGATCTGCTTATGCTTAGTGCTAACGATATATCAGAATGTTGGATCTGACCTAAATGAATGTGCTTAGTGCTTGATCTGCTAGATCTACCCCTTTGTTTACGCTAAGTGCTTAAATACATTAGATCAATGTGAATACTGCGAAGCTCTGTTTTATTAGCGAAGTAGATGTTGAATGCATATTGAGGAACTGATGGTGCTAAGTTCTCTATTACGTATCATAATCACATATCTGTGTCCCAGCTAAGGTTGTAGACACTTGAGTCTTGCAACCACCCCTGCGTCTACCTTGGGTAAGACTTCATATGCTTCGTAGGTGTTGCCGAAAGGGATGGTAGTTAGTTTTTTTTTGGTGCATTTTCATAGCGTTGAACCTTGAGTCTACCCCTATGTTCCAACACCAAGTAAAGAGCACAGGACAACAGTGAAATGGGTGCTTCGGTATCTGAGGGGCACAAGTGATTACTGTATCACCTATAACAATGGTCGTGATTTAGTCTGTGGATATGTTGATTTTGATTTTGCAGGTGATTTGGATAAGAGAAGGTCGACTTTAGGGTATGTCTTTACTCTTGCAGGTGGAGCTATTAGTTGGATGTCAAAGCTACAAAACATTGTTGCTTTATCCACTACAGAAGCAAAATACGTAGCTGCTTCACATGCTTGCAAAGAGGTAGTTTGGTTGAAAGGTTTGTTTGGTAAGTTTGGAAGGATGCAAGTCAAAGTAAAGTTACTTTCTGATAGCCAAAGGTCTATTCACTTGGCTAAGAATCCAGCCTATCACAACAAAACTAAACATATACCTATCAAGTACCATTTTGTAAGACATGTCATCGATGAAGGTGGAGTCTCTCTTGAGAAAGTGGATACAAAAGAGAACTGCGCACACATGTTCACAAAACTAGTACTCTTAAAGAAGCTACGATGGTGCTTGGTTTCTCTTGGCTTGTAGAAAAGGTGATGAACAAAAGAAGGAGCAAGATATCAGGTTAATTGTTGTCAAGGTGGAGATTGTTCAATATGCCAACAAATTTCCTAGATTCGGTAGATATGAGCAGATTTAGTGGAGCCTATTTTGTAGTAGTCAGTTCAACTAAATCTACCAATTTGATATGATATGAGCAGATTTAGTGGAGCCTATTTTGTATTTGGTATGAACGCACAAGTTTAGAAAATAGTTATGTAACTAATCTAATTCTGTTTATTATTTATTTATTTATGTAAGACATGAGTGTGAGTGAGCTGTTGTAATCTCCATAATTTGAATAATAAGGCAACCAATGTCTTTGTTTGATTAACCTAACCCAATATTTTAGTGAACCATTATAATCTATATATGATTGTTGATCATCATGTGATATCTGTGTTTCCACATTTATAATTATAACATCTTCAACCAAACATAAACATGTCATACCACCCTTCAACCAAACATAAACATATCAATAAAAATGTGAACTATACATGAATAAATTACATAGTGTATGGCAAACACAAGTGAAAACGCAACACTGAAAAGTGAATGAAACATCAAAAACTAAGTACTTTCCAAAAATATTAAATCGTAAAGTTTCTGTCCGTGAAAGACAAATGAAAAAACAAAGGATAGAGACATCAAGAATAACTACTTTCCATTTCCTAGAGCCTGTGTTGTCTCACATTTTTCCTGACTGCCATGGAATGTGCACCCCATTGTTCTTCTTCCTTTGCCCACTCCATTCCTCTTAGTGGTTTAAACTGACAGGGCATCGGACAGATCTGTAGAAGAGGAAGGTTAAGCGATTCGAACTGCGTCTCACGAGTAGTGAGCCAAGGCCACAAATCCGCCYKGAGGGCGTTGGCAATTAATGTTCCGGCGACGCCGCCCCGCCACAAATCCGCYCGGAGGGCGTTGGCAATTAATGTTCCGGCGACGCCGGGGCGGCATCACGAGACTGTGCTGAGTCGCTTCCCTGGCGCACCTCTGCAACAAACGATAACAGAAAATGGGTGAGAAAKTGTTCCAGATTCAAATGTCTGGGACAGTTAGGMTTAAGTTGACACAACTAAGGKTTTATTACCTCCTCTTCTTCGCCTCCTGATTTCGTTWGTAGACATAACGCCTCTCGGTTCATTCTCTGGACGTTGTAGAGCTCTACGATTTTGTCGTAGTTTTCAATCCACCACAGCTGTGCATGCCATTTGTCGAATATCTCCTTACTTCAACACAAATATCTAAAATAGGTTAAATGCAAAGGAAAAATAATATTCACATCGACCTAGGAATACTATTTTACCTGAATCGGACGCGTTTAAGGTGGTTTTTTCCTTTCGGTAAGGAAACTAAAGTGATGAGGACCCCCGTCTCGACCTCCACAATCCACTCCCTGGGTTCTTCTTCTTCTACAAAGACGATGTTGTTGAAGCGACCCGCCGGAGATTCGAACATTGGCGTCCCTGCAGCTGCTTTGCTACTGCTGGAAGAGCTCCATGTGGGAGTCGAAGTCGAGCTCCCACAACCGGAAAAATAACTCTTTGTTATTTCTGGCGTTTCATCGTCCGACTCCAGGGAACGCTGAGGCGTCCCTTTCAGATATACACTCGACGTCGCGAACGGCTTGCACTGCCTGTATRCTCCGGACAACTTCAATGATAAATCTTTTATCTGCTCCAAAAACTCGAACATATCATTAAGGAAATTTTAGATGATTCAAATACTCTACAGATTTCATATTTGAAGTATTCTATCGGAAAGAATGCCGGAAAGAAAAGAAGCAGAAAAGCTGAACTACTAAAAGCTACCTTAGCAGTGAGATTGTTAATGGTTTCTTTGGATTCCCTAGACATTGGAGTCGTGGAGCCATTCATTTCCGTGTTACAAATAGGCTCCTCTAGTGCCTTCAAGCATGCGATACAGGTCAACATTACTTTCGCAAGCGTAAGACTGACAAGGCAAACCACTTCTCGCGCTGTTAAACAGATCCCTTCTCAGCAAGATCCCTTCTCCACTGAGAAGGCAAACCAGTTCTCACGCTGTTGAATAGATCCCTTCTMGACTGAGAAGGCAAATCACTGATCCCTTCTCGACTGAGAAGGCAAACCRGTTCTCACGCTGTTCAATAGATCCCTTCTCGACTGAGAAGGCAAATAACTGATCCCTTCTCGACTGAGAAGGCAAACCACTTCTCACGCTGTTCAATAGATCCCTTCTCGACTGAATCTGAAGGCAAATCACTGAGTCTGGAGAGGACATATAGGCATACAATATTTGACTTTTCATTCGAATTTCACACAGTTGTTTCCTCCTTGTACTCTTTCACCGGCTCTTAAGAGCACCATTAACCCTAACCTCAATATCTCGGTTTTAGAAGCACCCTAAACCCTAACCTCAAGGTTTTAGAAGCACCCTAAACCCTTACCTCAAGATCTAAAGCCAAATGTCTTATAAGGGCGATTAATGACCACTCCGCGAATCACCCTAACCTCAAGATCTAAAGCCAAATGTTTTTATAAAGGAGATTAATAACCACTCGGTAATAAAGCATTAAATGGCACGTTCCAACAACACCGAAAAACATTAAATGCCTGTGGAATCTTCTATACATTATTGGATATGAAGCTGTTTAGATCTATGAATTATTAAAATTTCTCCTTTTATCTCTCTTTTTTTTCGCTCTTTCGGCTATTTTACCAGGTCCATTGTGGTCTTTAAGCAGGTCATACTAGCAATCTAAACCCTAGGCTCTTTTATTTCCATTTTGTGTTTTTTAGTTGGTCTTATAAGAAATCTAAAACTTAATCTCATCTATCTCTCTTTTTTTTGGCGCTCTTTAAGCTGGTCTTACAACCAATATAAACCCTAACTTAAAAATAAAATAAAAATTAAACTCTTATTTTTAAATTTAAAATTAAACCATACACGATGGACAATTAATGTGTAATTAAAGATATTTTTCTTTTCAATAATAAAACTTTTAAAAAATAATATATATAATTAAAACTATTTAAAAGATAAACTTTAAAATCTAATTTAATTACTTAAATTTTAATTTTTAAATCTAAAATTATTCCATATATGATGGACAATTAATATGTACAATAAAAAATATTTAAAAGACATTTTTTTCCACCTTAAAACTCCACGCT
>JASDQU010685670.1:40139-61475 GCA_032191745.1 Picea mariana | reverse complement strand
AGAAGAGCCCTAACCTCATCATCAAAGTCCACTTTTATAGAACTTAGTTGATTAGTAACCATATTAAATTCATTTAAATGATCTGCAACAGACCCACCTTCCGACATCTTCATATTAAATAATATCTTCATTAGAAATACCTTATTGGACACTGAGGGTTTTTATACAATTTGGCCAACACGTCCATCAAACCCTTCATTGTCTTTTCTTTCAAGATATTGAAAGCCACCGACGCTGCCAGGCTCAATTGTATCGTTCCTAGAGCCTTTCTGTCAAGAATCTCCCATTCTTCATCCTTCATGGTTGCTGGCTTCTTTGCTACTCCGCTCAAAGGTAGGAATAGATCCTTCTGATATAAACAATCTTCCATCTGCATCTTCCATAACTGGTAGTTTTGGCCGTTAAATTTCTCGACCCTAAACTTTCCATCTTCCGACATTTCTCCCACTCAAACCAGGAACCCTCTTTTCCTACGAGTTACCTTACGCTCTGATACCATTTGTTAGAAAAATAGGACCAGGGAGTAATAAAATAAAAGAAATGCGGAAATAAAACACAGAAGATACACAATAAAAGAGAGAAACAGATTTATGTGGTTCACCCAGTGTGGGCTACATTCACCAGAGAAATTTCCAAGTCCTTTCTTTATTATTATCCAGCAAAATGAAGGGATACAACCTACAATGAAAGATATTGTAACTTCTTCTTCTTTCTCTCACAGTCTCCTCTCTCAGAATACAATACTTGCCAACCTACATAGCCACAATACATTTCCCTCATGAAAGAGGGTTTCCTTCTAGGGAAAAAAACCTTAACATAATCTCTATCGTTAGATTTGTGACCTTATAATGAACGGTCCAGATTTACAATGAAATTACAATATACCTTTACAAGGCAATTTTNCTCCACAACCAACAGGTTTAGTGACCTAATTCATCATTATGTGGATTTTGACTTGTCATTGAGGAGAGAGGCACATCTTAGGAGAGGTAGCTCAGTGGATTCCAGGAGGAATATACCAGTGGTTGATTTCGATGTTCAGAGACACACCCTAGTCACCAATAAGGTCACATAGATATTCCATTGATCTCCAACAGTAGTTTCACAGGTTACAACATCAAGGGCACACTCATTTAGGGTTAGTGCGCAACTTTTGAGGAGGTTTAGTGGATCGACTTGTCCCTTTCAAGGGGAGTTAAAATATTGCTCTCTTACCTAGTTGAGAGGAAGGAAAGGTGTCTACTTTTTCTATTTCCGCATCAGATTTTGACAAAGGACTCATCTGGGGCACACTTTCCAGACATTGGTAGTGTGGCACTTAGGGAGGAAACATTCAGGGTTCTCGAGCAATCATCAATTTAGTTCTGAGGAAATCCTTCCTACCTGTTTCATAGTAGACTTGGGAAATTAGTTTGGGACACACAACTATCGATTTTGATAGTGGAATCACAAGGGCACAGTTTTATAGAGAAGAGGGGGCACATTTCCCCCAGGGGCATCCATCTGGGGACCAGATACACCAGTTGAGGTCTGGAAAACCACCAGGACTATGAGGTATAGTAGGGCACATTGTGACAATTTCCAGGAATTTCAAAGAGGTATAGCCACCAGGGCGAACATTCCCTAGTTGTAGTGGTTGTCATATGAGCTGGCATATCTGCAATAGTTCTTCATCTCATTCATTGCATTCCACAACATTCTTCGGGTATCGGGTATTATTTTTTTAGTTTCTATTTTATTCCGACCAAGATCCTTTTGTCAATGATCTAGCCGAGTGATTCATTTTATTCAACTACATTCGATATTTGTACTTCATGAAGATTTCATAACATAAGCTTTGCAGTCTTTTGTCTCCATTATTATTTGAATGCTCATTTATATGTTGTAAGAAATTAATCCTACACACACATTAGCATATTTTCCTAGACTAGCCAAGTCAGGAACATTACAGTGGTATCATAGATTTAGTCCTGCACCTGTGACTAAAGATGATTAGTGTAGCAGAGGACCGAGGGGGTTGTGATCATGTAGGTCACAAATATGTCACTTACAACGGATGCAAGGAGGGAAGACCTAGATCTGATTTTCCCCATTTTCCTCCCATCTGAAAGGAACAGGAAGAGGCATAGAGGGAAGCAGAGAGAAGGTTTGAGCATGAGGTGAGTGTGAGGGAGAGAGGATGTTAGGAGGTAGATATGAGAGATGAGAGGGAAGTGGTAAAGCCCCCATGGACCCAGATGTAGCCTCCATGTAGGTTCTCGACAATCTGGTAGTCAGTTAGTAGGCCATGCCTCAGTCTTTGGTGCATATGGCTAATAGATTGGCTATAGTGGGAACCCCGGGCACACAAGCCCCACATGCAACACAAGGGAACTCATGGGTAGGAAGTATACCCTAGTATCCTACTCACATATACACTTCTTTGAGTAGGATTCCTAGCCCATTGTTCCCCATTTTCTAGAGGGTACCCCCAGTAGCATCACAACAGTCTATAGCATAGAGGTTGCCCACTCAGGTGGAAGACTTTTAGAGTAGAGGAGGGAGTATGCATCATTGGTTCGTGAATTCCATCAGGACATGAACTTGGTCGAGTATTGTGGACTCAGGCTCACAAATCGCCCCAGAGATCCATAGAGAGGAGGACAACAACCACAACATAGGAATAACATTGAATTCATCTGGAAAGTTGGTAAACTGACCATACCTTCTTTAGATGAATCATCCAAATGCACTGACAGAGATTGGGTACAAAATCTAGACACATACTACAAGCTCAACCAGATGACCGAGACAAAGACCATCATTTTCTCTACCCTACACTTGGAGGGTGAGGCACATGAGTGGTAGCATCATGGATTGGTGATTTTGGGTCATAGTCACATCACCTCCTACAGGGAGTTCATAAAGAGACTCATGGATAGGTTTGATAGGACAGATCCTGAGATTCACTTTAGGGATCTATCCCAGTTGAGACAAACTAGCACATTAGAGGCATTCATCATGGATTTTTAGTGGGTAGCAGTGGAAATGATAGATATATAAGATCCCAGGATAATCATGCTGTTCACATAGGGACTCACAGAGCCTTTTAGAGGATGGGTGAAGGCATACAGACCTCACACCTTGCAAGATACCATATTACACACTCGAGATTTGGTAGACTCAGTGCCAAAGACTAAACCCTTTTCCAAACCCTTTGTACCTAAAAAGGACTGAGATAGGAAGCCATTCCAAAGAGAATGGAAGGGAAGGAGAATTTGGATGATGAGACGAGGCAAGAGCTTATGATGAAAAATATTTTCTTCAACTGAAAAGACCCTTGGGTTCAAGGCCACAAGTGCATGTGCATGGGAGAGACTAATTATATTGAGGTGGTAGCACACAATGTGGATAGTGAGGAGGAGGAGCATGACAGTGGATCCAATAACTGAGAGGAGGATTCGTCACAGGCAAAGGAGAAACCTTCGCATAGACCACCGACACTGGCAGGGGCCCACCCACTAGTAGTTCCATAACCTCCTGAGTAGGATAATAGAAAGAAACCAGTAAAGGGAGGAGTCATAATGACCCTTTTTGGTGTTCCTAGATATGATACCCTTTGAATCATAGGAACTATTCAAGGACAACAGGAAATTGCCCTGGTAAATGGTGGGGCCACCCACAACTTCATTTACGCTTCATTGGTATCGAGACAGACACTTCAGATAGATGAGTTTGATGGGTTTGATGGTGGGGTAGTAGATGACCATACAATGGAGTGTCTAGACAGAGTTCCAGACTTGGAGATAAATTTAGGAAACTGCACAATGAGAGACATATTTTATGTGGTTGACTTATATGACATAGATGTGGTATTGGGAGTCCAGTGGATGATCACCTTGGGAAAAATCACCACCAATTACCAAACCTTGGAGATGGGGTTCATAGACGGTGATGAGAAGGGGGTTTTTCTTAGAGGCATGTCAATAAGAGCACCCAGGACAATTTCGGCCAAGAGGATGCAGAGGATATTCAGAACATGGGGAATTAGCATATGTCGTAGAGTGTTTGATCACTACGTGGAAGAATTCAGAGGGTCAACAATAGTATCATACAGATATCAGGAACTTGTTGGGATGACATCAATAGGTTTTTGGGTCAATTACACTAGGGAGACCACCTAATAAGGGGTTTGAGCACACCATTGAGTTGGAGGATGGGGCCAAACCTATGATCACACCCCCCTATCGTCATCCTAGGAGGTTCAAGGATGATATAGAGAAAGGAATTAAGGAATTGATAGCAATGGGACACATCAGACCGAGCAATAGCCCATTCACCTCTTGAGTTGTCTTAGTTCTAAATAAGGATGGTACCATGAGGATGTGCATTGATTACTGGGAATTGAACAAGAAAACCATGAAGAACCAGTATCCTATCGCTTGCATTGACGAGTTGATGGATGAACTGCATGGGGAAGTTTTTTTCTCAAAGATTGATCTATGCTCTAGGTATCTTCAGATCAGCATCCGAGAGCAAGACATAGGGAAGATGACATTCTGGTGTCACTTTGGACATTTCGAGTTTTTGGTTATGCCATTTTGGTTAACCAATGCACAAGCTACATTTCAGTCTTGCATGAACCACATGTTCAGGGATCCATTGAGGAAATCAGTTCTGGTTTTCTTCGACGACATATTGGTCTACAATAAGACATGGTAGGAGCATATGAGGCACTTAGATGAGGTTTTTAGCATCATGGAGGTGCATCAAATATTCGCCAAAGAGTCAAAGTGTGAGTTTGGTATGAGATAACTACTTTACTTGGGCCCTATAATTAGTGCACAAGGGGGTACAGGTACACCAAGATAAGATCGGGGCCATTCTGGATTGGACAACGCTAAGGAACATGACAGAGTTGAGGAGATTCTTTGGTTTATGTAGCTATTATAGGCGGTTTGTCAGGGTTTTTTCTCAGCATGGAGCACCAATGATAGATCTCAACAAGTAGGGGGATTTCTTCTAGATCGATGAGTCACATGAAGGAAGTCACGGGCACATGTCCAGTGTTATAATTACCAGACTTCACTCTACCATTTGTATTAGAGTGTGATGCATCCAGAGAGGGTATTGGGGCAATTTTCATGCAGGGAGGACACCCCATTGTATTCGAGAGAAGGAATCTCAGTCAACCCGAGAGGTTTTACTCCATCTATGACAAGGAAATGATGGAAATCATGCATGTCTTTACCAAATTCAGACAATATTTGGTGGGAAGCAAATTCGTGGTCAAAACAAATCCCAACAACTTGAAGTATTTCCTTGAGCATAAGGAACTCAGTGAGCACCAACAAAACTGGGTGACAAAGGTAGAGGCATTCGACTTCAACATAGAGTATGTCAAGGGGAAGAAAAAAATTGTGGCCAATGCACTACCGAGGAGACCTGTGGCATGTTCTTTGATGGAGATTTCAACAGATTGGAAATCCCACATGTTAGTGGAATATTCCAAGAGCAAGTTTGCTTGTGAGGTTATGGATGGGAAGATATAGGATGATAGGTATAGGGTCATTGACGATTCCATATTCTACAAGGACAAATTCTACTTAGTGCCATATTCAAGGCTCAAGAAGAAGATCCTCCCAATCGTTCATGATTCACCACTAGCATGCCATCAGGGGTTTTTCAAAACCTACAGATGGATCAATGACAGTTTCCAGGCATTTCTGAGAGGTATAGCCACCAGGGAGAATATTCCAGACTTGTAGCAGTTTCCATACAAGCTGGCATATCTGCAACAGATCTTCATCTCATCCCTTGCATTCCATATAATTCTTTGGGTATCATGTATTATTGTTTTAGTTGTTATTGTATTTCTACTAAGATCCTTTTTTCATTGATCTAGACGAGTGATTCATTTTATTCAACCACATTCGACATTTCTACTCCACGGAGATTTCATAATATAATCTTTGCAGTCTTTTGTCGCCATTATTATTTGAATTCTCATTTATATGTTGTAAACGATTAATCCTACACACGCGTTAGTAGATTTTCCTAGACTAGCCAAGTTAGGAACAATACATGTAGATTAGTATATCATAACAGAATACTAACAAAATTTTTCTAGGGAAGGGTTTGAAAATAGAATAAATCAAACTTTAAAATGTTGAAGATGCATTTGTAAGTCGAAATTGCATAACAAAATACTCATAATGACCTTCATGTGTTGTACATGTTATTTTTGGGAAGTCTTCCTACCTCATTATGATTTGATGATATCCTGAACAAATATTTAACTTAGAAAAAAATAATTCTCCATGCAATTCATATAATAATTCATCAAGGATAGGAATAAGAAACCTATGTTTGGTGGTCATTTTTTTGAGATGTTTGTAATTAGGACACATATTCCATGAACCATCCTTCTTCGTAACCATCACGACTAGTGAAAAGAAATAACTTTGTCTAGGTTGAATGATTCCATCCTTTAACATTTGTTGGATCATACGCTCAATCTCACTCTTTTTTGCATATCAATACATGTAATGCCTAATGTTAGGTGGTGTAACATACCAAACCACTAGGTTGGGCCACATTAATCTAAGAATTCTCTCCAAGAACCATTTGAAAACCACATTGTAATTTTGCCAGCTACCAACATGCCAGATAACAGAAATAAAAAGACTCGTCTCAAGTCTCAAGGTCGATCTCTGATAATAAAATTAATTCAAGAACACATGGAAGAGATAAGGTAGAAGAACATGCATTTGACAAGAATCAATTTGAAAACATTAATAAATATTTATCGTTCCATTCACAACCATATCTAACAAGAAAATATATATTGGATATGAAAATCTTAGAAATGGTAATAAGTATACAACGAAATTACATATATAAACAGAGAAACCATAGATTAAAGAAATAACTTATATTAAAGTTAACAATCACTAGCTGGTTGCGTACCAAGTACATTCCACAAAAATATCCAATGAACAATATATTCTATTAAATAATGAAATAGGATGAAACTGTAAAACTACAGAGCTGAAACTTGCGTGAATGGTGGTAGCTATCTCTTAGAGGAGATTTGGCTTCTACACGAATCCCTCTTAGAAGAATGGATTACAGTGAGGCTCCAGAGGCGCTTTTCATATTACTCATGAATTCCAAAACTCTAGACATCCAAAAACCTAACCCTAGAAGCTGAAATTGAAAAAGTCATGTCAACCCTATGGGTAAGTTGGTGTAATTTGGTACCTCAACTTCCTGGGGTCGTAAATTTTGCATACGACCTCTGTTTTAAGCACATGATATCTCGTTGGAAAGGTATTTTAGAGAGCTACACATTACAGCATAAAAATATGACTCAATATACAGTTTGACTATGGTGATCTAAAAAAACAACTTGTAGGGCCCTAAATCGGCCCCAAAAGTACAACAAGATGTGTTGACATGAAAACATACAAAATAAGACAGATGAATTAGGTGAGAGGCCACCTGTATCCACCTAGAGGATGTATGGGGATTCAGATAGCCATAGAAGTGTAGAACCCACAATTTCAAAGCAGTGCAGAATAACGTGTTGAACAAAAATGGACACGAGGAGTTAGTTGGAATAGGTGGGTGGCCACCAATATCCACCCGGATCAATCCTCCCCCCTTAGGAAGAAATCGTCTCCATTGCATTGAGTTCCTCTATAAAGTGAGGAAATGTTTGATGGATTTGGCCCCATGTGAGCCACTTTCCTTGGTGTAGGAATTCTCGAGCCTTGACGACCAGATAAAGCTATATATGTTGCTAGCGAGTGCCCTTGACATGTGCGTCCACTATCTGATCAATGGATGCTTGTTCCATGAATTAAGGGTTGAGATCTATTGGTGTCATTTGTTCTGTGATGTCAAAGGTATCCAATAACGATGGAAAATATGGTCAGAGGAGTTCCACATTGAATACTGGATGCATTCCAGGGAAGGGTGGAGTGTTAAGCTCAAAAGCATTGCTACACATAGCCTTGGTGATAGTGTAAGGACCATAACGAAGTGGGAGAAGCTTCTAATGGGGCCTGGTGAGATGATCCTTCTGTAAATGTAACCAGACTTTCTCACCATCCTGAAACTGGTGTGGTACCCTGTGTTGATCATGGCACTGCTTGTACTTCGCATTGGATTTATGAAAAATCTCTTGGACATGTTGGTGGATATGTTGAATCCACTCAATGAATCTATTGGCTTTGTTGATCGCAAACGGATTAGGGGAAGAGTCTGTTTGTGTGGTGGCAAGAGGAAGTGCAACATCAATGGGTACCAAGGGTTGGAATCCCAGACCCACCTAAAATTAGATATGATCAGTGGAACTATGGAGAGCCCCGTTGTAATTGTGTTGGACAGATGGGAGACTCTCGTCCCATGTACAGGGATGCTTATAATTTTACATGTTCAGGATGTGAAAAATCATTCAATTGATGACCTCTATTTGGCCATCGGTTTGGCGGTGGAAAGAAGTGTATTTTGTGATCTTGGTGTCCAATAGAGACCAGAGACTCGACCAAAAGGTGTTGAGGAACCCGTTATATCGGTAGGAGATGATGGTCTATGGTATCCCAAAGTGGACCCAAGCTCGTTCAAAGAAGAGCTTGGCAGTATCTACCACTGTGACATTCTTCTTGCAGGCTATTAGGATGTACATCTTTGAAAACCGATCAGTGACCACAAACACACAGTCATTTCCATGCTTGTTGGATGGAAAACCAGACATGTAATCCATTGAGATGGATTCCCGCGACTTCTTGGGAAAAGGAAGAGGGGTGTATAAGACTTGCTTCTTGATGGTTGACTTGCCAATGGCAAAGGCAGTGTAATATCTGATATACTTGCTAATTTCCTACTGAAGTTTTGGCTAATAAAAATATTTCTGAAGAACGACCACAATTTTCTCTACGCCAAAATGTCCTTCCACCCGACTATAGTGGGATTCCCAAATCATCTTTGCACACTCCATTATAGGAACACATACATGGCGTAGGTGGCATACGAGTCCTTCCTAAATGTGAAAATTAGTGATAGTGGGGCCTGTACCCAAGAGTTGATATGTGGTGGTGAAGTCTAGATCTTGCTGACAAACATGGGGCCACTTCGAAGCTCCACGTCCATAGGAATGGAGCACAGTGGTGAGTGCAGCCACAGGAGGCCGATTGAGGTAGTTAGTGACACTATTAGAGATACATGTCTTATAATTGATGTTGAGATGGAACTTTTGTAGGTAGGTGGACCACTTCTAATGGTGGTCATTCTACAATTTCCTTTGTGTTTGTATGAACTGCAGAGGCTTGTGATCAATGTGTATGATCGTTTCTTTCCCTAGAATGTAATGTTTCCATTAACGATAGGCTTGTACAATGGAATAAATTTTCTTGTCATAGGTGGGGTATTTTGAAATAGTATCGAAGAGTGTCTCACTATAGTATGCCACAAGATGCCCATGCTGAGTGAGAACTATACCCACATCATAGTCATATGCATCGGTCTCAATCTCGAATGGTTGTTGTAGATTAGGAAAGGAGAGTACTGGAGCCGAGAACAAGCAATGTTTCATATCATCGAATGCTCATTTTTTCTCCTTCCCCCACACGAAATTGGCCCTACCACCTCCCTTGGTCACTTGGATGAGGGCCCATGCAATATGGCAGAATCCCAACATGAACCATCGATAGAAATTGGCTAGTCCCAAGAAGCTCTGAAGCTTGGTCAGTCTATTCAGGGCTGGCCAATCACAGATGACTTGGATCATAGCTGGATCAACATGTACCCCATGCTCATCAACAATGTAGCCCAGGTATTGGACCTTGTTCATGCCAAAAGATCATTTTTCCAAGTTGGCATAAATCTTGTGTTATCGTAGAGTGCTGAAAACCTGTTGAATATGTCACATGTGCTCCTCCCACATTCTTCTGAAGATGAGGATGTCATCCAGATATAATACCACAAAGGATTTGGTGAAGGGTCTCAATACATCATCCATCAACCTCATGAAAGTTTTCAGTGCATTTGTTAAGCCAAAGGACATGACTAGCCATTTGTAGAGACCTTCTTTAGACTTGAAGGTTGTCTTCCAGACATCAACTGGTTAGATGGGAACCTAGTGGTAGCCAGACTTCAGGTCAATCTTGTTGAAGAAATTTTCTCCCTTGAGTTGGTCAAGAAGGTCATCAATCTTAGGAATGGGGTAGCAGTTCCTGACTGTGATTTTGTTTAAGGATCTGTAATCAATGCAAAGTCACTAAGTATTGTCCTTCTTCTACACAAGTACAATCGGGCTTCCACAAGGGGAGGAGTTGGGTCTGATGTGACCCTTTTGAATAAAATCTTGGATCTGACTCCTAATTTCTTCATTCTCCATCAGCGAGCGTTAATAGACTGGTCCATTAAGTAGAGGTTTGCTGGTGGTCAGATCAATTGGATGCTTGATTTTGGTACCCCTATAGGTGAGGCAAAGATGTATCTGTATTCTTCCATGATCCCGTACACTTTCTTATGCTGCAAAGAGAGGCGTTGTGTAGAGGCCATGGATGTGACAGTGAGATTCTACTTAATGTGAGAACATATCACAAAGAAGACGAACTTCATGGTCTGTGAAATGACCTTACTACATTGCTTAGTAGAGATTAAAGAAATAGCAGTAGGCAGTGCCACCTCTGGGATCCTGTACAATTGTCTACACAAAGAAATAATAAAACTACGGGGTCTAGACTCATACACAACATGACGCTTCCAAAAATATGATTGTCCTAAAAGAACATCACAAACTTCAAGGGGATAAATATCACACAGTACCTCATTTTTGAAAGGCTTGATGTCGTAGGGAATATGACATTTTTGGTTGACACAAAGATCTCTTCCTTGACAAAGAAAATCGATGGTGTAGGGTTGTAGGTGCGGTGTCGTTCAAAGGTACACCATCTTGAAGACCTATACCAAAATCAATTTCTTATGAATACCTCTTTCGAAAATGAAATGAATCAGAGCCCCCTTGACCCACATCTGTGAGTGAAAGACGAGTTCTCCTTCCTCTGGTTCTTCTGGTTTTCTTCGCCAGAATTTGGTGGTAGAGATCATGGCACTGGGTTCAACATTGATAATCTTCTTCCCTCCTTCAGGATTTGACTTGGAATCAGAATTGGCCTCTGACTTGGAAGCCTTCAGCTTGACCATGAGGGACTTCTTGGAACTGAAACTTGCATGAATAGTGGTAGCCATCTTTGAGAAGAGATTTGGCTGCTACATGCATTCGTCTAAGAATAATGGACTATAGTGAGGATCCAAATGCCCTTTTGATATTACTCATAAATTCCCAAACTCTAGACATCCAAAAACCTAACCCTAGAAGGTGAACCGCCAAAAGTCATGTGGGCCCTATGGGCAAGTTGGTGTAATTTTGTACGTCAACTTCCTAGAGTCGTAAATTTTGCACACAACCTCCATTTTAGGCATGTGATAGCCCATTGGAAAGGTTTTTCAGAGAACTACACATTATGCCATTAAACTCTTACTCTGTCTACAATTTGACCGTGTCAATAAAAAAAAAACAACGTTTATGGCTTAAAACAACCCCAAAACTACAACAACATGTGATGACATGAAAACATACAAAATAAGCTAGTTGGATTAGGAGAGAGGCCACCTGTATCCACCTAGAGGATGTGTGGGGCTTCAGACGACCCCAAAGGTGTAGAACCCACAATTTCAAAGCAGTACAAAAGAACGTGTTGAAAGAAAACGAACACGAGAAGCCAGTTGGAATAGGTGGGTGGCCACCAATATCCACCTAGATCAATGGCAGTGGAGATTGGACCTGCTAGTGGAATGGGCCACTATAGTGGTGCCATGTTGCAGCTGGTACTGTCGGGTGAGAGTGTAATAATTTTTTATTATTTATAAAATGTATCAAAGGAAAATAAAGAGGAAAGAGAAGAAGAGGTAAGAGAGAGAAGGTGATGAAATATAACGGGGCAGGGAGAGTGTGACATGGAAGGACCTCATGGTGCCATGTCGACCCATAATTCCACATTAGAATCCATGACAACAAATATGCCACATAGGAAAAATTGTCCCATTGTTTCAAAAAACACCCAACTCTCAAGACGAAATTATATTTTGGCCATAGCAGGAGAATAATAATTCAGAACAAGATAATATTTTATGGGTTTTCTCCGTTGTGTCGAGGGATACATAAACTTTAGAGAGGGACACTCGCCAATTATGCTTTGATTTACTATAAAATGAAAATTACCTATTTTTTAATATCAAGATAAATCTCAGTGGCAAGAGCATACATACAGTTGAGAATTTTATAGACTTTCAGAAAATAAAAAATGAATATATTGTGCTAAGGTATTGGCTGGATTCCATGGAGTTTTGAGTGGAGGTGCCAAAAAAGGGAAAAAAACACAATTTTGGGCCACTTTTTGGGGATTTTGGGATATTTAGAGTAGGAAAAGGGTGACAAGATTGAAAATATGGAAAATATTATTTACTTGACATTTTATGTACTCATCAATCTAGACAACTTTTATTTATTGAAGTTTTTCTGGCATTGTAAAGATTGGGAGACAACTAGTTTGGCTAAAAATTATAAGTTTGGAAAATGGGGTGAAAAAGGGCCAAGTTGTCGACTGAAGCTTCATATTAACAATCTAATAGCTTTTATGAATTCCCTCTCATAATTTTTCTCTATGTCTCATACAAAATTACCCCTGGTTCTTGACAGATTTGGTTCTACAAGTGATATAAGTTGGTGTCAGAGATAGATTGCACTTGGAATAAAAATGCCCCTAAAAGGTTAAATTAGCAATATTCAGATGACTATAAATTTCTCCTCAGAGCTAAGGTTCAAGCAATAAATTAGTCATTGGAAATATCTTGGTCAAAATAATACATATATGCACATAGAGCTATAAATTGAGCAACATAATTCACTGGAAATCAAATTGAATATGACCAATAACCCAAAAAGGATAAATTATGCATGTTTTCTAGAAGTTTATGAATAATTGTTTTCATCTAAAAAATTGTTTTCCATGGAAATTTTTCAGACCTAAAAGTACTAATAGAGTATAATGAACTCAAAATGGGAACTAGAGACAAGGAGGATGCATAGTGAACTTACAACCATGAAGAGGAAGTAAAAGGGTTGTGTGTCAACATGGCTAATGTAGGGACTGTGTCAAATGGGATTAGAGAAGATAAAGTAAAAAATATAGATTTAGTAAGGACATTGAAAAACCTTCAAAAATATTTGTGGAGTTATAGAGAATACAATGAGAGAATTATGAGAACTTGGGAGGAGCATAAAAGTATCAATACTCAGTTGTTGCAAAGTTTTAACATGTTGCAAAGGATGATGGATAATGAATTAGATTCCATGAATTAATAAGGGCACACACCTCATGCCATAAGAGAATATGATAAAAGTTCCATTCACTCTAGAAGTTCTAGTAGACATCATCACTATTCACCAAGGCACTCAGATTCTACATCTCATTCATTTTCAGAATCAGGAAGTTTTCCAAGTCTCTCCCTTGTCATGAATCATAGAAGAAGGTCAGAGGTAGAAGAATTGCGGGGAGATTTCAAAAATATTAAGCCTCCTACATTTGATGGTGAGAATAATAAATATGAATTTGTATAGGCTTGGATATTGGGAATGAGGAAATAACTCCAACCGCACAGTTGTTCCTCATAGGAAGAAGGTAGAATTGCAATTTACCAGCTAAAGGGAAAAGCATCAATGTAGTGGGACCAACTCATGCAAGTCCAAAACAATGATGAGAAGAACATCACATAGAGGAAGTTCAAAAAGTATTTTTAGAATAACCATGTGTCTAGGTGTTATTATGATAGGATGAAAATGCAGTTCTTTGAGCTCAAGCTTGAGAGCATGACCGTGGATGAGTATGAGAGGAGATTTTGAGTGTTGCTAAGGTATGTTGACTTCATCAAGGATCAATAGGTCAATATTAAAATATTCATAAGTGATATACCTTCAATATTAAGTGATAAGATACAATAAGATGATGCCAAGACGTTGGCGGAAGAAATGAGGAGAGCCAAGTGACTTTATGATCAATGTAAAGGAGGATCAACCTTTCAGACAGATTAGGTTGACAAGAAGAAAATTAAAATGGAGTATATAAATAAACGTTACAAGCCACCATTCTTCAAAAATAGTTCTCAAGGAAAACCAACTCAAAATGAACCAATATTGACATAATCATTTGGAAAAAGGCCAAGGTAGTATCCTATAAAATGTTGGGGGATGTGAGGGAGATCATATATATAGAGATTTCCCTCACATATGAGAAATAATGTGGACTTTTTATAATGTACAATAGGCTAATACTATTGAATACATGGTAAAATAATGCCAAGGATCTATGCATCCTTGAACAACAAACAAGTTGAATTTCAATCTCATATGATTGAAGTGGAAGGTAACATCAATGATCAACCTATAGATATTTTAAATAATTCAGGATATAGTCATATTTATATAGATCATAATTTGGTGGAAATATTTCACTTGCAAAGAAGAAAGCATGGGAAATATTGGCTATTTTAGTTAGCTACAAGAGTTAAAAGAAGAATGAATGAATTGGTTAAGGATTGTCCAATGGACATGAATAGACTGAGAACAAAGAAAGATTTGAATATCACATATTTGGTTTCATATGATTTCCTAATTAGTATGGATTGGTTCTATATGCATCATGATGTCCTAGTTTTTAATAACAATACATTCACTTGTTTGGATAAGGAAGGGAACTTGAGAATAGTTCAAGGTATTCCAAGGCCCAAGGGTAGTATGTACAAGAGAAATTTCATCCTTGTATATGAAAAGAAGCTTTAGGAAAGGTTGTCAAATTTATGCATCTCATATGGAGGAGGAAGCTAAGGATAAAGTTCCAAGAATTGAAGATCATCCATTCTTGATATATTATTAGGAGGTATTTAGAGAGATATCGAGGTTAACACCAAAGATAGATATACATTTATCCATTAACTTAATGACTAGAGCTTCCCAGTGTCCAAGATTCCTTATAGGATGAGTACACTAGACCTAAAGGAATTGCAAATGCATCTTGAAGAAATTTTCAGGAAGGGGTATATACTCCCGAGTGTGTCACCTTGGGGTGATTCAATGCTTTTTTTTAAGAATAAGGATGGAACCTTCAGGTTGTGCATTAGTTTCAAAAAACTGAACAAAGTTACCATAAAGAACAAGTATCCTTTACCAATGATAGATGATCATTTTGATCAGCTGAAAGATGCAAGGATGTTCTCCAAGATTGACCTTAGTTCAGGATACCATTAGGAAATTATTAAAGAAGAAGATGTTATAAATATAGCATTTATAACAAGGTATTGCCATTATGAGTTTGTAGTGGTGCCATTTGGTTTGTGAAATGCACCAACAATCTTCATGTGTTTGATGAATGGTATTTTCAGAAATTAATTGGATAAGTTTATCATTGTCTTCTTTGATGAAATACTTATCTACTCTAATTATGAAGAATATCATGTAAACAACCTGAGGATGGTGCTACAAGTATTGAGGGAGAATCAACTATATGCCAAGTTGAGAAACTGCATGTTTTTATTAGAGGTAGATTCATTATTTTTTCCATATTATTTCATAGGAATGGATAACTATGGACCCTAATAATATAGAATCCATTAGAGGATTGAAAACAAAAAATAATGTATCAAAAGTGAGATCATTCATGAGGCTTGCAGGTTATTATAGAATATTTATTGAAGGCTTTTCAAGGAGTGCACATCCAATAACTTCTTTGGAAAAGAAGGGTGTGACGTTCAAGTGGACCAATGGATGTGAAGAAATTTTTCAATGCTTGAATAATTTATTGACAAGTTCACACATCTTGAGGATTGTTATTCCAAATGAAGATTTAATTGTGTGCATTGATTCTTGCAAGGAGTAGCTTGGAGGAGTCCTTACACAAAATGGACATGTGATATGCTACAATTCAAGGAAGTTGAAGGAACATGAGATCAATTATGCCACACATGATTTAGAATTGGAATCAATAGTTCATGCCTTAAAAATGTGTAGGCATTATCTTATGTGAAACATATTTCATCAAAAGACAAATGATAGTGGTCTGAAATATTTGTTTGGACAACCAATTTTGAATTCGATACAAATTATATTGTTTGAATTCCTTAGTGAATATAAATTTGATATAAAGGATATCAAAGGAAAAGAGAACAAGGTTATTGATGCACTCAGTAGGATGGTGCATGATATGTATGTTATAGCCATTAACATGTACAAATATGATTTAAAAGACAAAATTTTGGAAGGTGCAAAATTAGATCAACGCTATTTGCAAACAAAAGGAACATTAAAACAAGACATTTTTCAATAGAAAATTAAATATTATAAGTTGAGAGATGATGGAATACTTATGTACAGGGGAAAAGTATATGTTCCTAAATTGCAAGAGATAAAAAATATAGTGTTGAAAGAAATGCATAACGTGTCTTATGTTGGGAAACCAGGATACCATAAAACAATTGTAGTTGTAAATGAACAATATTTTTGTCTAGATAAAAAGAAAGAGGCAGATGATTATATAAATTATGTCTAGAATGTCAGAAGGTAAAGGTCGTGAATAAACATCGATCTATATTGCTACAAGCATTTCCTCTTCCTCAGTGGAAATGGGATGTTGTGACAATTGATTTTATCACCAAGCTTCCCAAAACAGTGAAATAGAATGATTCCATAATGATAGTTGTGGATAAGCTAACTAAAGGTTCTCATTCTATTCTACTGAAGCTAACTCACAATGAAGCTAACATTGCAAAGATTCACATAAAAAAAAATTCTAGGCTACTTGTCGTGCCTAAGGCAATTGTTTCTGATAGAGATCCCAAATTCACAGCAAATTTATGGAAGGGATTATTTAAATGATTTGGGAAATATCTAAATTTTAGCACAACATATCACCCAAAATCAGATGGGAAAATAGAGAGATTCAATCAAGTGATTAAGGATAGGATGAGAATGTATGTGATGAATAAACCAAAAAATGTGAATAGTATTTACATTTAGTTGAATTTTCTTATATTAATGGCTATAGAGCACATTTGAAGATGATCCCATTTAAAGCATTATATGGAAGAATGTGAAGCATGCCAGTGAGATAGGACAACCCAACAGACATAGCAATGGTTGGGATGGAATTGCTAAGAGAAATGGAAGAGAAGATGGCAAAAATAAAGTAGAATTTAAAGTTTTCATGGGACAGAAAAAAAATTATCCATAAAAAGGAAAAACACATTGAGAATTCAGTGTGGGCGAGCATCTCTTCTTGAAAGTGAAAGATACGAAGAGTTCACTTAAATTGGGGAGCTTCCCAAAGTTGGAAACAAGATATTGTGAACCATTCGAAATCATGGAGAGGATTGGTCTTGTTGCATACATACTTGCACTACTTGCATCCATATGCATTCATAATGTATTCCATGTGTCTTTGCTTAAAAAGTATTTTCATGATGCTAATCATCTAATTGATTGAAATGTGATCCAAGAGAAGCACGAAGGAGATTTCTAGATCCAATCAGTGTGCATATTGGATAGGAAGGTCAAGGTGATCCATAATCTATCCATCGAGGCAGTAAAAGTACAATGGACTCACTTTGGTCTTGAGGACACAATATAGGAGCATGACTATGCCATGCAGCAGGAGTACCTACATGTTTTTGGATATTTTTGAAGAATTTTGAATGTACATGTGTATATAATGCACTAAGGACAGTGCACAAGTAAGGGGGAGGGGAATGTAATACCACAATCTGAACCCAAGGTTGTAAATATACATTTGTTTTATAGGCTGGTGAGCCATGTTTTGGTTGAGAGTTGTTGTGTCATTATTAGGCCAGGGAGCCTATATGATGAAAGGATTATGATGCAACACTATACAATTCAATCACTCAGATATATTAAAAAAACACATAACTACTGGAAATCAAGTCAAACGAAAGAGTATGAGGGGCCAAGACTCCATGATAGGGAAAGAGGGATAGGACGTGAGAGGTAAAGGTGATAAGTTAAGGTGGCTTAAGACAAAGCATAAAATATTATTATTTCTAAGCTATAAGTCTTGTGCTATGATTTTATCCTAAGTTTTAAGTGGAGGAACAAATTACCATGTGGAGGCAAAGATAGTTCCTTGAGTGACAAGTTTCAAGATAGGAACATGTAAATAAAATGTTGGGAATTTAGTGCAATTCTCATATGTTCATTCCATTCCAATATCCCACTCGATCATCTATACCATTTTTTGGAGAGTGGGAGTTGTGAAGTTGTTGTTACCCAGTAAATCCTTGGTCGTTTAGGTTGAGGAAGTAGGTTTCCATTCCTATGGAGTATTCTCTTTGGGTCAGAGAATTGATGGGGAATATGTTTCCTTGTGTGTTGGATTGATGGGTGTTGTATTTCTTTGAGCATCCTTGTGTTCCAAGTTCCATAAATGATCTGTATTTTATGAGCAGAAAGAAATGAATACAAATTATTACCAAATGCTTAACATAGAATAACAGAAATACAGTAAAACTGGTTTTCTATTCAATAAGGAAATAAGCTGAAACTGTAAAATGCAGCGAAAAACAAGCTTGTTGGAATGGTGGCAGCTTATCTCTAAAAATAGATGTGACAGATGCGCTCATTCATAAGGAGATGATTACAATGAGGATCTCATGGCCTTTTTACAATAAACAGTAGTTTCAAAAACCATAAACATCCAAAAACCTAACCCTAGGAGATGAAGCGCCAAAAGTCATGTGGGCCCCATTTGGGTAAGTCAGTACATCAACTTGTCGGGGTCATAACTTTTGCATACGATCTTTGTTTTAGGCGTATGATAGCCCATTGGAAATATGTATCCGAGGAATACAATAGTTGCACAAAATTTCATGATGAAAATTTTCAACCGTAACATACCCCAAAAAACATCGTTTAGGGCCTCAAAACGGCTCCGGAAGTTCAGGACCCGAAAAACTACTAAAAATAGTAAATCATCAAAATTGCTAGAAAGTTATTTTGAGCCAGTTGGAAAAGGTGGGTGGCCATAAATATCCACCTGGATCAATCCTCCATCCTTAGGAAGCAATGGTCTCCATTGTGTTGATTTCCCCCATAAGATGAGGAAATTTCTGCTAAATTTGGCCCCGGGTGAGCCACTTGCCTTGGTGCAGAAGTTGCCCTGCTTTGACGACTCGATAAAGTTGGATCCTTTGTTGTCGAGTGCCCTTGATCTGTGTGTCCACAATATAATCACTAGATGCATGTTGTATGCAATCGGGGTTGAGCTCTGCTGGTGTCAGTTGTTCTGCTAGATCTGAGGTGTCCAATAATGGTGGGATATAAGGATGAAGGAGGTCCATGTTGAACACTAGGTGTAGGAAAAGGAAAGGAGGAATTTTGAGTGCCAAAAAATTATCCCCCATAGCATTGGTGATGGTGTACGACCATGATCGCCATCACCATAATCGCCATCTTAGAAAAGCGATCGACAACCACAAAAAAAGAGTCATTTCCCCGCTTGGTGGACGGGAGGCCCAACATGTAGTCCATTGAGATGGTTTCCCATGTTCTGTCAGGAGTAGGAAGAGTGGTGTATAGGCCCTATTTATTAGTGGTTGGTTTGGAAATAACACAAGCAATGCAAGACCTGATATACTTGCTGACCTTTTGTTGAAGTTTTGGCCAGTAGAAGTGTTTTTGTAGCATCACCACTATGTTTTCGATCCCGAAGTGTCCTGCCACCTGGCTGTAGTGGGATTCCCAGATTAGCTTCACTTGCTCACTTGAGGGAACAAATATATGGACTAGATGACACAACAACCCATCCTGAAGATGGAAATTATCGACAACTACCTTGGAGTACATTTATTTGTCATAATTAGGGTACTTACGGACAACATCTAATAGTGTCGCACTATGATAGGCCATGGGGTGGCCATGCTGCATGAGAATGACACCCATAGCATAGTCTGAAGCATCAGTCTCAATCTCAAAGGGCTGTTGCAGGTCTGTTAGTGAAAGTATTGGGGCTGAGCACAAGCGCTGCTTCAAATAAATGAACGCTTGTTGTTGGGACCGGCCCCATGCAAATTTCTCCTTACCACCACCCCTGGTTATTTGGTTGAGGGACCATGCAATATGGGAGAATCCCAACACAAACCTGCGGTAGAAATTGGCAAGGCCCAAGAAGCTCCGAAGCTCAGTTAGTGTGGTTAGGGCTGACCAGTCACGGATGACTTGGATCTTCATTGAATCCAAATGTACGCCATGTTGATCAATAATGTAGCTTAGGTAATGGACCCTGTCCATGCCAAAGGAGTATTTTTCCAAGTTGGCGTGTAGCTTGTGATATCGCAGGGTGAGCAGAACCTGTTGAATATGTTGTAAGTGTTCAGCCTAAGTCTTGTTGTAAATGAGAATTTCATCAAGATACAACACTACAAAAATATTGGTGAATGGTCACAGGATATTGTCCATCATCCTCGTGAAATTAGTTGGAGCATTTTTTAGACCAAAGGGCATGACCAACCATTCAAAAATGCCTTCCTTTGACTTGAAGGCTATCTTCCATACATTTGTTTGTTCTATTGGGACCTGGTGGTAGCCAAACTTTAGATCAATCTTATTGAATTATTTGGCCCCCATGAGTTGATCAAGGAGGTCGTCGATTCAAGGAATAGGGTACCAGTTTCTGACTGTGATTTTATTCAGAGCCTGATAATCAATGCAAAGTCGTCAGGTTCCATCTTTCTTCTGTACCAGCATGATTGGAATCCCGCAAGGTGATGATCTAGGACAGATGTGCCCCTTGTGGAGCAATTCTTGGATTTGTCGCTTGATATCTTCATTCTCTAACAAAGAGAAGAGATAAAATATCCCATTGGGTAGCAATGCATCAGGGGTCAAATCAATGGGGTGCTTGACCTGGCAGTGCAGAGGTACCCCGATAGATGAGGAGAAGATAGCTGAGTATTCTTCCATGACCTTATCTATTTGCTTCTGCTGTGTGCAAAGGTCGGCCGTAGAGACCTTAGATGTGGTTGTGATTTTTCTCTCATTCTGAGAGAGAATCATAAAGAAGACAAACTTCCCCATCTGAGAGATGACCTTCCTGCATTTCTTAGCAGAGATCAAGGAAATAGCACTAGGTGGGACACCCTCGGGTATCCTGTACAATTTTTTGTTCAAAGTAATAATAACACTATAAGGCCTAGACTCATATACAACATGGTGTTTCCATAAATAAG
>JASDQU010685670.1:0-40039 GCA_032191745.1 Picea mariana | reverse complement strand
TCTGACCTTCAAAAATAGGAATACAGAAGTTTATTTGTATCTTGAAGGGGGCGGTGCCTTCGCCGGAAGAAGATGTGTCGCCTGTTGGTAGTCGCCGAAGGATTTGTGCGAAATTATCCATTATCTCGTTCCTCTGTTGTGTGAGGGATTCCTTAATCAACAGTTTGAAAGGATCTCCTGTCCTGTCATCTTTCTTTTCTCCTTCGATGAGAGGTCGCTTGGGTGTGAGAGAGATTTTATCTTCAAGAGAAACAAGCTTGAGACTCAAATATTTGTACTCCAACCTCGTTGGGGACATGCATTAAGACGACAAGGAGAAAACCGCTCTGATACCACTAATCTGGATTTTATAAGCAGAACGAAATGACTATAGATTATTACCAGATTCTTAACACATAATAACAGAGATACAGTAAAATTGGTTTTCTATTCAATAAGGAAATAAGTTGAAACTGTAAAATGTAGTGGAAAACAAGCTTGGTGGAATGGTGGCGACTTATATCTGAGAAGAGATGTGACGACTGCACTCATTTGCAAGGAGAAGATTACAATGATTCTCTTACGGCCTTTTTACAATAAAAATGTGTTTCAAAAATCCTAAACATCCAAAAACCTAACCCTAGGAGATGAAGTGCCAAAAGTCATGTGGACCCCGTTTGGTTAAGTCAGTACATCAACTTCCCGAGGTCGTAACTTTTGCATACAATCTTTGTTTTAGGCATATGATATCCCATTAGAAATATCTATCCGAGGAATACAACAGTTGCACAAAATTTCATCATGAAAACTTGTGATTGCAACATACCCCAAAAAACGTCGTTTAGGGCCTCAAAACGGCTCTAGAAGTTCAGGACTTGAAAAACTGCTAAAAATAGTAAATTATCAAAATTGCTAGAAAGCTATTTTGAGCCAGTTGGAAAAGGTGGGTGGCCACTGATATCCAACTGGATCAATAGATCTCTAAGAATTCATGGTTGGCCTATTGCTAAATCCCGAGAATGGAAGTGGGACGATTGAAGCACTATGGAGGAGTGAATGGGTATGCTTTATGGGTTGGGAAAGGATCTGTGGAATGAGAGTTTGTGAGGTGGAACTTCTTATAGAGTTGGTGCCATTGGTCTTGTCCTAAATTTGTGTGTTGTTGGACCTTAGTTTAGCCTAGGAAGACTTTTCCCCATGGGAGTCATAGCCCCATCTTGGGGGTGACCTTTTATTGAGTGTGGGTGAACAACATAGTATACAACTAGGATGAACATCTTACGTCTACATCTGGTGGGTGACTTTAATTAAAATATATGTGTGTTTTATATGTTATTTTGTTGAATAATACGTGTTATTTAGGTTAATTATTTTATGCTATAATTGTATATAATTATGCATGGATTATGTTAATTATTTTCATATGTAGGGAATATTAATTATTTAATGGTATCATAGAAATTAATGGGTTGAATTGGAGAAATTTCAAGACTTCACTTTGTGATAGAAGTCAATTTTTAGTGATGGTGCCAAAGTGGATTCTTGGTTACGTTAAAACTTTCAAAGCATGTAGAAAACATGGATTGATACATTATGATTTGTGTTACCCCATGCATGTTCCATTTGTTAAATGGAAATAGATATATCATGAATTTTATTAATGACTACACCCGGATGTGTTGGGTCTACTCGTTAAAATAGAAATCATAGGCTTTTGAAACTTTTACATTTTTTCATGTATGGATCCAAAATGAAGCTTTGTCTCCTATTGGATCTCCTCATATTGATGATGGAGGAGAATATACATATAGTGAAATTGAAAAATATATTTTCCAACATGGGATCAGGCATGAAATTACTTTTACATACAATCCTAAACATAATGGTATAGCTGAAAGAATGAAGAAGTGTATCTTAAATATGGTTTGTTCAATGATATTTTTCAAAAATGTGAAATTGATGTTTTGGGATGATGTAGTTCTATGTGCAGCGTATGTAAAAACTAGATGTTCGTCTCATGCTCTTGGAAATAAGAATTCATATGAGATGTTGTATGGTCTCATTCCTTCAGTGAGGCATATCAAGGTCTTTGGTTCCACCTACTATGCATTAATTCTTAGGGAGAAAATAAATAAGCTTGATGGAAGGAGTTGGAAGTGCACCTTCTTGGGGTACTCAAATACCACCAAGGAATACCATATTTAAAATGAGGAAAACAAGAAATGTATTATGCCTAGAGATGTGATTTTTCTTGAATCCTCCAATAATGACAATTATATTATTGAGCGAAAACTTGATCATCTCGATAATTTCACTCATGTGAAGAAATATAACAAGTTATATAATGAGATTCCACATAGTTAAGGGGTATTCCTAACTTGGATGATTCTACAGAATATCATTTTGAATCATTGTCTCCCACTTATGAATAAGTTCTAGCCACTTCATCAGAACGTAAATTTCATTTGGACATTGTAATTGAGATGATTGAAAGGATGAGCCTTGATGAGAATTCAACACCATATCAATCAGTTGAGAAACCTAGACCATATCGAAAATGTCCACCAAAGTGTACCATAAATACACTTGGAAGTATTCATCCTAATGAGGTTGGAAATAAAAGAACTAGAAGTTCCATAAGAAAAAAAGGAGGTGATTTAGATAATTAAAATTCAAGTGATGTAGATGATATGCATATTTCATATAATTATGAATTGAATTTATCTACTAACTTTGAACGAACTTCCTTTCAATTGTATGCTTCTCATTATGAGTGGAAGGAATCCATGAAGGAGTATGATGATCTCATCAATAATGTGACATCGAAGTTGGTGGGCTATCCATTCAAAACCAAACTAATTGATTTCAAGTGGGTATTCAATAACAAGTACAAATAAAATGGCTCGCTTGAAATTAACAAATCAAGACTCATGGAAAAATAATTTTCATAGAAAGAAGGAATTGATTATAAGTACATTTTATCTCCCAGAGCAAAAAGGGATACCATTTGTACTCTATTTTCCTTGGAATCGTAGAATTCATGGAAAGTTCATCAAATGAATGTGAACATTGTTTTATTGAATGGATACTTGAAAGAGAGTGTATTTAGGTGTCAACTAGAAAGTTTTGTTGTGAGAGACAAGAACAAAAAGTATGAAAACTCATGAAATCCTTATATCGATTTAAACAAGCACCATGAACCTGGTATGAATTTCAAGTACTTTAATATTTATGATGAAACTCTGTTTGTCAACAAAGTTGATAAAACTGCAGTATATATTGTATTGTATGTAGATGATCTACTGATAACAAGGAACAATGAAAGTTATATTGCATCCATAAAGATAGAGTTGAAGAAAGCATTTGAGATGACATATTTGGGACATATTCACTACTACTTGGGCATTGAAGTGACTCAAAATACAAAGTAAATATTCATCTCCCAAAATGCATACATTGTAGAATTATTGAACAAGTTTGGCATGGATGAGTGTAACCCTTTCTCTACTCCAATGAAACAAAATTTGAAGCTCACATCAAAATAAGGGGATGAATTTGAGGATGCAACCAAGTACAAACAACTTGTGGGAGGTATTATCTACATTATCACCACTAGATTAGATATTTCATTTTTTGTTGGGATTGTTTCCAGGTTCATGAAAAAACCTTGTGAAGGACATTGGTATATTGCCAAAAGGGTTATAAAATACTATAAGGTGGATGAGTTCAACTTTATTAGATATTCATATTCATATTTTGTTTGGGATAAAGAAAATGAAGTGTCAACTTCATGCTATATGATGAGTCTTGGAACAACAGCTATCTCTTGGAGATCACACAAATAGTCAATTCCAATATATTCCTCAATAGCGGAAGAATATGTGGTAGATATAGAAGCAACAAAGGAGGTTATGTGGCTCGAGAAAATACTTGAAGATTTGCACGAGAAACAGATGAATGATACGCCTCTTCTAGTTGACAATACTTCTACAATGAAGCTGACCAAGAATCCCATATTCCCTCATTGAAGCAAGAACATCATCACAAAGTACCATTTGATATTATATCATGTAGAAGCCAAACCTATTCACTTGAGACATTGTTACACTAATGAGAAAATTGTAAACATATTCACCAAATCACTTGGAAGAGAAAAATTTGAAAATTTCATAATGATTCTTGGACTCATAAATATCCCTTTGGATTAAGGGGGAAATGTTGGGTACCTAATCCTTGTGATTATGGTATTTTTAAAATAGTATTGTAAATAGTATTTAGGAGAAATATTAAGAGTCATAGGAATACAAAGATTCATTCATACCTTTTGGAAGATGAAATAAATGGTCACTTGGTATTGTATTTATGAGTGTATGATGTTAATGCAAATTATTATTTGGAGTTGCTCATTCTTTCTACCCATACTTGGCTCGACACAAGGAAGAAAAGCACCCATCCCAAAGAGGGGCTTTGAAGAACATTTTCCTTCATCAAGCTTCTTCACCATGTGTTTTTTACTATTCCATTCCCTTAGGTTAGTGAGAAACTTCACATTATTCACTTTCTTATTAATGCTAAGTAGGATTTCTTTTATGCATTTGTCTCTGACTTCTTACATGGATTAGGGTTTAAAAAGTATGTAGATATATCTAGGGTTTTACTTCTAGCATATTTGACCACTTATCTATTACTTGATCCACAACAATCAAGTTAGATGTTTTTTTTCTCACCCTTGTGACAAATACCCACCAACAGATTGGTGACTCCACTAGGCAGTTGATATAGATCATCTTCTCTCATTGAAGGTGTTCTTGCCAGCCTCCTTCCATTTAATCAATGGTGTTTAAACTTGATTTTTTTAATATTTTTGTCTTTTTCTATTTCAGATAGGTTCTCTAGTCAAACATTGTTGTTTCATCCTCACTCGTAGTCTAGAAAATGTGCCTCCCAGTTTTAGGCACAACAAAAATTTTGGCCCTTTTTCTACACCGATGTGCTGAATTTTTTCCCATATTTTGTACACTATCTTAGCACAAATTATACACATTTTTGGAAAATTGTTTGCACTATCTCACAGAACCTTTTCACCATTTTTTTGAATTTCCCTGAGTTTTCAAATTTTTAAGCTTTCTAGTTCTATCCTACTTTAAATAGTCTCCTTGTAGGGTTCTCTTTGGATGATAAGTGGTTGGTGTTGAACTATAGGGAAAATGTATAAAAGCATTGTAGGTAGAGAAGATACCCCTAGGGTTCCTAGTATCTTCTAATTTTAGGATTACTATTTGTTGCATTGCTTATTTATTATTTAATAATCTTATTTAAAAAAAAAATATTTCTTTAGTAGTTACATGAATTTGCTTCAAAATAAAGAAAATTTGGTTGAAGAAAAAAATCATTTTTGTCTCAGTATTTGTCCCTAGTTTCATCTTTTTTTCTTTGAAGATCTTCCTTTTGTTATTTCCATCTTTCTTTTTTTTTGTCAACCCTCAGTTTCTTATTGTTTTAATTGGCTAGAGAAAAGAACTCCTCTTGTTTCTAATTTTTTACTTATTTCTTTTAATTGTTCATTTTAATATCAATTAAACATGTAAATCCTAGTCCACACAGGTTGAAAAAGAGAGTTTTATTTGATTATTTGAATTAAATAATACTCATTTACAAATAACAATTTCATTTTGACAAAAAAAAAAAGTGAATTTTTCTTATTTGTTTTTCTTAATTTGAACCAACGTTTCAATTCCAAGTCTCCTTAATTACATACATTTTTTTAAATTTTTATTTATTTATTTTAGTTACACCACAAGTACAGCCGCTTCACTCCCTTAATTCAATTATTTTTTTCTTAAAATACTTTATATCGGATACACTTAACACCCATTTAATGAGCATGAGTTTTGGAATCGATGTTGTTAAGGTTGGGACTAGAGGTTTGATTGAGACCCTTGGATTTTTCAATATTGGAGATTTCTCAACAATTTGATTTCATCTTTAAAGTAATGTGACCTATTGTAAATATTTGTGAAGAGGTAGCTAAGTGTCTATTCTTTTAGGTTCTTACATTGGTATTTCTCATAAGAGGGAGGGAACTCAAGATAGATTTCTATGGGTCATTATGATTACGCCACCCTCTGTTTCCTATTTATAATTATATCGGTTGTGCATTCACTTGTCACTTCTCATGATAGATGTTTGGAAGGACCTCATTTCTCTGTTTACTTATTTTTCTTGGTGGGCCTCGCAACCATTTAGAGAAAAGGATTTGGAAGAGTTGTAGTCTAGGCATATTTGATCAGTTTTAGTTTATCTCTTGGATAGAGTGTTTTTTTTATTACAAGATATAATATTCAACTAATACATTGACATTGTGAAGTAAACATGCTTGAGACCACTTTCTTTTACCATTGAGTATGTAATATATTGGATTGATCACTTCCTTCTTATTTAGTTGTTCTCTAGACTCTAATTCTTTGATAAATTAATTGCATCATTGGAAGAGGTGTTAGTACCTAGGAACCACTACGCCCACTAAAAGACTATATTGTAGACTATAAGGACTTACTCCTTTAAGAATTCATGTTCATGTTTTATCTCCCACTTAATAGGTTAAAATTGAACTAGTAGAGAATCCTCATCCCTCATCATGTTCATCCTCTTTGAACACAAAAATATCATATTCCTTGAATCCATAACCTTCATACTCTTCAAAGCTATGTAATTTGGATGCACTCGGAGTTAGTCTCCTTCCACTATTTTACCCTTTTCTACAACATCTACAAGTTTGGTTCCTATCATGGCTAGAACTAATTAAAATAAAAAACAACCTAAACCTCAATATTAATTCACTTTACCTTATGGATGGGTTGATTCTTCTATATTTAACCAAACTCATAAATGATCGTATTCCACATGAAACTATTTGAATAGTCAATCTAACAATGTTTCCCTTTGATATCCCTAACTTCGAGGGCCATGGCAAAGAGGAACCCCCCCTCATATCATGTTTTTTCATCTTTGGTATTCATTAAATGGTATCATGGATGAATCAATTAGGCTTACGATTTTTCAACACACCCTCACTACCGTGGTTGTTGAATGGTATATTTATAAAATTTCTATTACCCATAGAACATTCGAGTCCATTGTCAAAGTATTCTTCAACTTTTTCATCTACTAGTTTTCCATATTGTAGGAATTGCAATGCTTAGCAACATTAATTAAACTGCTTCCACCGATAACACTGATCATATCCATGAATGCTGTACGTGACAAGGTTTATGAAAGGAAAAGATTAATGATAAATTCCATATCCATTGATTCTTGGAATCTTAAATCCCTTCTATATCCAAAGACATAGACATTGTCATGACCATGACCAAAATTGAGGATTCCATCCAAAAATTCCAACAATATGCCCTTATTTATGCATAGGTGGGGTATTTGTATACCATTCTTCTTGATTATCCTAAATATCACTCAAGTGACTTGTATCGAATCTCACAACATGGAGATTCATGGCTCTTACAACATGTATCGAATCTCACAACTCATAGAGCTCTGGTCACAAGTTTGAATCACCAAATGTTGGTTATCTGTGTGATCGCACTCCGTTTCTTAATCCTCTGGCATTCCATTCCACATTTGCAAAATCAGCCACCAGGACAAATTACACAGCCTTTATAATATCACATCAACCCAGCTACTTTTCTCGACCATCAAAAAATCCTGGTGGTTTGAACATTGTCCGTGCTCAAATGAGAGGCCTCGGTTGATTTCTTCTCGACTCTGTCCCTGCATAGGGTCATAGAAATGAATTCTGTTGGCGGAATCCTGGTTCTAATGATCTCCAACATCGCACCCACTTGCACACGCACAAGTACCCCTTGTGGGCTCGACCTCCGCACTGTTTACATTTCATCAAGAGATGTCTGCTCTTTTGCATAGAGCTCCACCACTGCGTTGAAACCCTTGCCAAGATTTCCAAAATCCACCCTATCGTCATCATCGCAGTTTGGAAGCGTTCGTTGAAAAAAATCGAGGATATATTTTAGGACTATTTTAAGAACAACTCGATATTATATAATCCTACTGCTGTTGTAGAGACAACCGACGAATCTCGGGAATGACTACCAGTCATTTATCGTCATAGAAATCGGAAAGCAGGCCTTGCTGATGACCGCCTCCATAGGCTCGAGCATGTAGGTCATGATAGCGTAGTGTTACGACAATGCAGTGTAGAGAGCCCGGTTGGTCTCGTTCTCATACGTTTCGGCCTCTCACGATCCCGTACCCTAAGCTTGGCAATAACCAACGACCACAGCTCGTTCTCACGTGGGTCTGCTTGGCCCCCTTCTCCCTCTACGTGTGCGAACCACTCGACCTCGATTCTCACAGACCACCACATGACCTCGACACTCTACGTGGGAACAACATTCCTCTCTCCGCACTCTCCTCGACTGTCCGATTACAACCTTGCTTTGATACCAATTGTTGGGATCCAAGCCTTGAAACCGTTGTTTGACTGTCCGACTACAACCTTGCTTTGATACCAACTGTTGGGATCCAAGCCTGCAAACCGTTGTTAAAACAGAGAATAATAAAGACATCTCACAGGCAACAACAGAGAAAGAAGGAAATGGTAATCCTTATTTCTTTGTGGAGAAATGAATAAAATGATCTTCATAAAATTCTTTATTTACATAAGTTTCTTTATTTAAACAGGGGATTCTCAAACAATTCCACGTATATGGAAAGAGCCAAATGTTTGAGAAACATCTACCTAAACAAATATAACTGCAAACTGTATTGCCACAACCCAAAAATTAATTCTCTTTCCTAAACTAATTCACACCCTCACTCCCCTGATCTTAATATGTAATAGAGTGGCTTTATTACTCGTTATGTCGCACCTCCTATAGGGTATCCCATCATGCCTTTACAATTATTCTAATCCTCCACTAGATACATCCCATTCCACGTCTTAGGTAAGAGCTAGAGCATATTATTCAGTTCCTCCTATGCACCAACATGTGCATGGCCATACTTGTACTAGTTCCTCTTCTAGTGGGGGTGATCGTGAACCCATATTATCCCTTTATTGGCCCTCCACTAGTGACTAGAAGACCTCCAGCAATGGTAACTCCACTTCAAGTCAATGTTAGTTAAATTTCTCTCCCTTCATAAGGTGAGGGTATGATTAGTAGAATATTCTTAACCCTCTAATACATAATATGAAGAATAATAAAAACAATAAGAAGGGGAAAGGAAAACAAAATGACCTAAATCATAACCAATGGAATCAAGAGAACTAGAATCACCCACCAAATAATGTCAAAGGCAATCAAAATCAAACAAAACATAGTCAAGATCATAATTCCCAACCAAAACAAGGGAAGAACCCTCAACTTATTACTAGTCACCCTTCCACTTGGATCATTTATGGACACTACACTCATTAATGTCCACTTATACGTAAGTTTCTTCAATTAAGAGAGATGGTTGATAAATCTCGAGAAACCACAAATTATCTTGTTACACAACGTGATTTTTATTCATCATGGCAACCAATTGTGTTGTGAAACACTTTTCCAACACAAAGATTTATATCCACTCTAGAGTTCATCTCCTCTGGTAAACCCACAAACCCTAATCTTGGTTAACAAAGAAGACAAAGAGACTAGAATATGGAATCAAGAGAATGTGACTCTCAATATTCTATTGGCACTCCAAGAACATAACCTTATATGGATTGGTGTGAATGAGTGACATCAATGGATTTATTTATAGTTTCATGATAGAAAACCCTCATGATGTTGACTTTCTTATAGTGGTTAAAGTTCAGTAGATCAAAGGTTAAAAATAATGATTAGGGCTTGACATGGTCCACATGTATCTAACATTCCATCAGGACAACTCAAGTGCATTGAAAAATAACTAAAAAAAAGACATTCAGGGAAACATATTTTTTCATCTTTTATTTCCATCATCCATGTGCAATTAATGGGCCTGTATTTGCATTGGCCAAAATTTGGTCAAATTCTAATGTTGACTTCACTAATTTTGACCAATTTAAGGTCATGTGATGGTGGAATGGATTGAAGGATGAGGCTTATGCATGTGAAACCAATGTATTCAAGTATAACCACTAAAGATGGTGGAAGTGATAAATTTAAGGTGATAACATCAAGGATAAGAACCACTTCCCTATTTTAAGGAAATTCATACATAGGCATAGTTCGACTAATTGATTAATCCTATTCATTTCCTTTAGAAATCGCTCCATGTATAGCCTAATTTCCAAAACTATTGACATTGAGTACACTCTAATTATAGTTTTCAGAAACATTAACAAACTTCCATTTTGATTAAAATGAATCTTTCCTTTGCCCAAAATTCCACATATTGACATCATCTTGGTTGGTATGTAGGACAATGTTAACTAAAATCAACTGAACTCCCTATTTAATACTTTGAACATCAACATGTCTATATGTCAGCAAAGTTGGATATAGTGATTTGAAACTATTGTTGTTGGAATCACTGAGTAGATCTAAGTTTTAAGTTCCAAAACCACTACATTTGAAACATAAACCTAGTCCATCCTTGTTTTTTAAAAGTCAATTATAATCCTTCTTTATTCAAAGTGTATATTTGGTCCCCCTTCCAACCCATCTACTCATTTATTATAGCATCTTTAAAGTCTCTGACTATAAACTCAACATTGTTGAATTCTTGATTTCCTACATTCCTATATTCCACGGGTTATCGCATGGTTTGCAGGTTGGGAAAAAGAACGACCCAATCTATAAAGGTTGGACAACTATGGGAATACTTATCCACTGTCACCTTAGATAGTTACTCCCCTCGCTTTAGTGAGGGTGAAATCCTACACAAGGAGGGAATCTTGGGTGACCCTAGGGGGAAATGAGATGGAAAGTGGAGTAATGGAAGCCGATGCCCCTATTGGCAGAAATAAGAAGTGGATGATGGATCGACAGTGAGTCTTGCGGATGGAGGATGGTTTCCAAAGACTTGGGTACCTACACCAGAGTGTTACACATGATCGCGACAAGAAAAATAATCGAGATACAATCCTAAATATCAAAGTGACAAAAAGTTAATCTTATTTTCCTAAATTGCAGCAGTAAACAAAAATATATATCAAGAAAGATGATTGTTGTTAACTATAAAAATAACCGACCAAAGTATGAAATAATTATTGGTCAATGAAACACTAAACAAGTAGATAATATTTCAATATTTTAGCACAAACTTTGATGGTAAAAGAGGGTTGTTAGACAGTGTTTTCAATGAAATATAGTAACAACCAAGTGTCTGTAGAAAATATTTTCTACAAAAAAAAAAAAATCAACCACAAAAATCAACAAATAGACTGTAAAAAAGATAACTAATAGGGAGTACGACAATAATAGTGGCTTCCAAACAAATTTTCAGTGTTGAAAATAAAGATAAAGAGAGAGTTTGAATGTGTTTCATTGACTCCCTAATGGTCGTAGGTTTTAATTGATTATAACCTAAGAAATACTAGGCCAATCAAGATTCTATACTGGCTTGAGAAATCTTAAGACACTAATAAAATATTCCAACTTAAACAAATTTGATATCTATCAAATTCGTGTGTATCAATGCTAGTAATTTATTTCTCTAATGAAAACTTATATATGTGCCTTGTCAAAATGGGTTATGGGTTCTTCTTGTATTAGGATAGGTCTAACACTTCTCTATGGGTGTAATCCCTTTTACTCCCTAGAGAGAGTATCCCTAACAAGGTAAATCTAAGAGGGTGCAAGCTCTTTTACTCCCCAGATCAAGTATCCTAACAAGGTAAATCTAGGAGGGTGTAAGCCCTTTTATTCGTCCTAGAATCCTTCACAATGGCTTATTCAATAAACAATAATGATAAAACTTGGTGGAGGGTATATTCCCTTATACTCCTCCAAGGATCTAGCTAAGAAAAACCATGAAACAAGCAAGAAGAATTCACAAAATTCAGACTTTTCTTACCAATTCCGAGAAGCATACAAGATAAACCCTCATTTAACAAGAAACTTGCATCACCCTAGAAAAAGAATATCCTCCAAGATACAGAGCATCACTTATCTCCACAAGACTAGTATAGACCATAACATAAGAGAGAGATAGAGAGATGAAGTTTTCCCAACAGGGGAGAAAATTTCATCCATGTCGCACTTCTCAGATGAGAGAGTTATGTCAAAATGAAATGAATTTGATAATTATTTATAGAAAACCTCTAAAAAAAAATTTCCACATTTAGTTAGGGTAAACCAAAAAATAAGGTTGTCATCCCTTTTATTTTTCCCCTTTACAAAGTAATTTGATTTTAATTTTAAAATTTGCAAAAAAAGAAACCCTAAGGGTGATGTCAACCCCTTCTAGGGTGACATCTTGGTAGTTTTGGCAAGTCGTTGAGCAATAAGAGGAAGTTTTTGAGCCTCCAAACAATTTCCCTTCATTCACTGGGGTATTCTCCATGGTGCAAGGAGTCTTCCTCATCTCAAGGTTCCAAGTGTCCATCAAATCATCATCATCACCACCAAACCCTAGCCCTATTCAATACATGAAGCCCCAAAAGTGTGGTGTAAGGCCTCCAAATGCATTTTGTTGGGATAGATAGGGCTAGGCATCAGCTCCAAGGTCTTCTCTCTTTCCTCCAAAGTCAATTTCCAACCTCTATCTTGCCCCCAAATTCTGGGTGATGGCATCCAACCTGTGGGATTCCTTCCCAATGAAAGCCCAAGATGGGCTTATTCCTTCAAAACGTCCATTAGAAAAGGTCCAACAAAGACGGATGAGTGCGCCCTCCAAGGGTCTTGAGTCAAGTGTATCATGGTAAGTAAAATCATATTTAATACAAGAGCCACCTAAATATGTGCATTAAAACTACTTCATCAAATTAGAAAAATGTTTAATGACCCTATGCAATTTGCCAAGTTTAGGTATGGGAGGGTTGTCAAGGTGACCTATTCAGTGAGTCATTCCTTAAGTGAAGGAGGTATTCCTAGGTGGACCCCTCTCAAATTCACATGGAAAAGATGAATTTGATGGGAGTAATAATTTTGGGCATGGGTTTCATGACATACAAGGGTTCATATTGTCTCATTTATGGGTTCCTTTGTAGAGGGTGTGTGGTACCTTCATTTTCAATGCCTCCTTTTTCCAAGCCCATTTATTTTCCATTAATTAATTAAATTCCATAATAATTTGGTACTCCAAAAGGGTAATATAATACTTGGGAGGAAGTACCACAATGTCAATTTAAGGGAGAGGTAGACATAGTTCCATAAGGGAAAATGAAAGGTTGTGACATACTTTTGTAGATTCCTCAACAAGTGGGACGTCTATATAATATGAATTTGTTTCTTGCATGTCTTTGATTTTTTAGGAGAAAATTTTCATCGTTCTCAAAATCTCTTTGAGCGATCATCTGGAAGGTTATAGTTTTGGATTTTATCTTTTTCTAGCTACATTACCTCTGGGCCTTCATCCCCTTCTTCCCATGAAATGAGCTATAATCCCTTTTTGGGTTAGTACACCCAAAAATCCCAAAATATAAGGAGGTGAAAAGAATGAAGTGTGAAAAATGATAAGTATGATCGAGAATGGAAGGATGATTCATCAAGGGGACCTCCCAGTAGAAAACCCATCCTCAAGGATGACCACTTACTAGGGCATAATATCAACCACCAAGGTGAAATAGGGAAAAGAGCATACTTTCCAAGAAAAAATTCTATAATCAAAAGAAACTTTAAATGCAAAATAATCAAATTCCTCAAAAATTAAGGTGACACTTACCACAATACCTAACCTGCACCTCATGGATCAAGACACATTGACTTTTAGAAGAATTTGATGTGGTCAATGTCATCGTGATGAACCGAGGATGTGTGGTAGTGAAGTGGGTTTATGTCTGTGCATGTGGACGTTGTGAGTCATCTCTCTCTCTGTACTCCTTGTCTGCAACCTCAAGGCCTCGAGGCATCATTTCCTTAGTTATCCCTAGAAATTGGGGATAACACCACCTATTTAGGGAAATTGATGTCTCCAAAATAGGATGATCTATTTCTCTACAAACTTTCATAAAAAATTTAGGCAATGAATTTGACACTTTTTAATGATTAGAGGGTTGATACATGATACCCTTTTCTTTTAATTCATAAATTACGCGATGGCCCAAGTCATCTAGTATAGTGTGTACATCATTTATCTCATAATTCTCCTTCTAGGAAACTACAATACCCATAAATGCTAAATTTCATTAGAAAATAACATGTGAGGCTCTATTCCACTTATTTCAATAAAAATTTAAACATTGTACTCTCTTCCAAATGGTCATCTAATAAAACCAAAGTGGTGGGCCTCCATTCCCTCCACTATTGAGTTCCAAAATAAACAAACTAATAAAATGCGACTAACCTCCACCTAATTGATCATTATGAACTATTTTTTGTTGTTTTCTACTGTGTCAATGTCCAGCTGGACTAGCCTGTGGTCTAAGAAACTGTGACCCAGGGGCATATAAGTCATCAAAATCACCTGGGAATCACACCCGACATGGGTTGTTGGCATCCCATTTTTCCATATTTTAACACCATTTTTCTCATTCTTATTCCATTGTTATACCTAAAACTAGCCCCATTATTCTAAGAATCCATGCTGCTAAGCCTAAAATCCCGCAACAAGTGTTTAAGAAGTAATAGTTGTTTATTATATTTGATTTCCTAAGTTTTCAATAGGTTTTAATGAGTTTTTGAAACCAATATTTACCTATTAAGAATTTCATATCAGTTCTTGCACCAACTATGGAGTTCTTGTACCTAAGTTTGAAGGTTTTCCTATGTGCATGCGCCCAGGAGGAAAATGAGCACTGGTGTTTTGTAGATCTGATCCTCAACATGGTTCGTGTCCTTTGGCGCGAGCTCCATATGTTTCATGAGAGCACCAAGCTACAATCAAACATAGGGGCAATGTCTTCTAGAGACAATTCGTTTGTGGAGGGAACATTCCAACAAGAAAAAGATCTCTATTCCTATGCATTATGTAATTCAAATAAAAAGAGGATCAAAACTATCTTGCTCGAGCTCATCACAATTGCTAAGTTTAATATATGAATTGCGTAAAGCTAAAAATCGCTGACATGTTGGTTACCTTTGTCATTTTGAGCGTTCTGGTTCACGAGAGCACATGTCATGTTCTCATTTCCTTTCTTAGGGTTTCTATATGTATGTAATATCTCAAAGTAACTAGGTGTTGGAAAATGACACTACAACCATTGATTTTTGGACTTAAAAGAATCCTTAATTTTGTTGTTGTCAAACTTAGATTTGATATATGTAATGGAACACATCTTGTAATTGTGTACTTTATTTTAATACAAGCATCCATTCTGGTATATGGTGTCATCTTGATCTTGCTACTATAAGTTTCTAAGAGCTTTCTACCGGGTGGCAAGGGCCCACCAATCTAGGATGCAATGTTTGTATTGTATCATTGTTTAGAGTAGTTCTATATGCTACAATAATTCTTGTTAGAACAATTGTATGTTATAGAGTAGTTACACATTTAGTAAGTTTGATTAATGTTTTCATGGTTGCAATTATCCTTTGACCTGAACACAATTCATAGAATTAGTTGTTTGATTATTTTTACAACTTAAGGTATTGAGAGTGGTGAGATTGGTAGTTTGTTTCATCTCTTGAGATAACAAGTAACAACGCTTAAAAATTTCTAACGGATAAGTATTTAAAAGTTTCATGATTTGTTATTCTATTAAACTTGTAGTTAGTTATTTGATTCATGCAATCTACAAAGTTCGGATTGAGGAAAAAATTAGACAATTATGCAAATAATATATTCAATCACTAATAGAACGACAAGAAAACCCTGAGGTGGAAGAAATTTCCTGAAACCTCTTCTGAGAATTCATCTTAAAAAATTGGTAATTGTTCTTTTGGAAGTTTTTATCATTGTTTCAACAACTAGTTAATAAAATACAATGTGTGATAGCTAAGTCACATCTGTATAAAGGCAAATTTCTTGTATACAAGAATGCAGTTCCATCATATATTTATTACATTGAGTGTATTAATGATGAATCCAAGTGTTAAGATTTATTGCTCATAAAATTTACCCTCGAACTAATAAATCTAACTTTAAATTACCCTCGAACTAATAAATCTAACTTTAAATCAGTATCCCATGCATAGTAAATTAATCTTTTCTTAAATCTAACTGATTTGGATGAATGGTTCCATGTAAAACTTCTCGTCATATTTTAGTACTCTGTTTTCATTTTATGGACAATATCTAGAGTTCTCATTTGATTCAAATATATCCTTGTATGACAGAGCATGAAAACTTAATTTCACAAGTGAAACATTTCATCTAGAACTGTAAAAGGACATTTGACAAGAGAAGTAGTCACCGGTCCTTATCCTTAAGAAATTTACAAACATTCTAATTCCTTTTTGTATGAGAATAAATAAACATACATTGATTGAGAATTAGTATCAGAATAGATGAAAGAACATGATCATGCATAGATCATATATCTATGCATCAAATACAAAGTTATTAAATTTTGTTCATACTTGATATCAATATTATTGACAAAGTGAAGTTGTTCAAGAAGGTTTGCTTGATAGTTTCTTAGTGTTTTCATGAATGAGTTGATTCTAGTGTGGTACAATTGTCTCTAGATAATTTATAATAATTTAAACTTCAATATTTTACCTAAACATATTGTGTATACAACTCACATGTTTACAACCTAGATTGACAAGTAAAGGGTATATTAAAATAACAATTAATTAACCCAATATTTTTGGTGTCATTGTGTGGGAGTTGTTAAAAGGTGAACAGTAGAAGGATATAATTTTAGTTAGTTATTTCTATTTTGTTTTCTCACTACATTACATGTTTGGTGGAGGAAAAGACGGTAAGAAGAAAAGGCACCCTCGCTTCTGAATTTCTGTAAGGGTTCTAGCCTATTGCATTCACTTTGGTGAGTCTATCCAAACCTTTTTTTGTCATGTAGTTGACTAATGGTTAGGAAAAGAGATACAAAAGGTAGGTTTATTAAAGAAATAAGTAATATTCAAGGTAATTTATTCGGTATTACTAGGACCCCCCTACTAATCTGGATAAAAGGTATATGGGTAGTTATTTACAAAAAGGAGAAGGTTCTACGTCGAACGTGACTATAGAAAAGACCACCCCATAATTAGGAACCACCATTGAAAAGGTACAGGTAGTACAAGAGAAAATTTGGATAAAGGAACTAAAGACAATAATATTGTTGAGCAGAATCCAATTACCGACCCAATATTAGAACAAGTTGTTAATCCAGAACATATTTCCAAACTTTTTGGATCATTCTAGAACATGGTAATATCACAGATAGAATATGCAGTTGTAGAAGGGATACCTAAAGCACATATTGAGGAAAAGTTTATTTTTCATCAAATTCCAATTAGTAAGCCACCCTTCTCCCTCAACTGGGACAAGAAACCAAAGATACTTGATTTTAGATTGTTTGGCAGCTTGGAAGACGAAGAAGAAAGAAATGTTGAAGTAGAAGGAGAAGAAACGTTTGGGTTCCCCATCCTTGATCTAGCACCAAATGTAAATATGAATAACAATCCTCCATTGACACTGCAAAACTCCAGAGGTGCTATCACTAAAGATCTGGATACCTTTTTATTTGAATTTGATATTCTATGTCGAAGTTATAGTTATGTGGATGATGCTCAAAAACCAAAGTTATTTCCCACAACATCAAAAAATTATTCCTTGAGATAGTTTATGGTACTTCCAGAGTATTCGATTAGGCCTTAGGAAGATATGAAAACTAATTTTATAAAGAAATACCAAGATTATTGTAGAACTAGAGACTCCTGGTATGATATCTTCAATATGCAGCAACAATACGAGGAAGTCTTCAAGACTATGTTGAGAGATTCCTATACAACCTTTAAAATAATCAATAGAGGACCTTAAACAATGATGTTTCTAGAACTATTTTTCTAAAGGGGATACATGAAGAGGATATACAAGTGCTTAATATTATGGGTTTTGGTGATGTTTCTCACTTACCATTTATATAAATTTGTGATATCTGTGAGAGATATTCATGAAGTAGAGCCAAATCTAGTGCGAGAGTAAGAGACAATTTAATAAGAGCTACTAAATCTATTGCAAGGAGAGTGAGAAGGATGGAGATAGAAAAATTATTAGAAAATTTTAAAACATATATCCTTGGTGCTATTATCTTAAAGCTAGATTTACTTAAAATCAAAAAGAAACAACAACAAGAAGAAGAATCTTTAACTATATTTTGTGGTAGGTGTAAGAAAAGGAATCCTTTAAGAGAGTGTTCATTGGATAATGTAATTTTTTTTTCTATTTGTGCAGATAATCATGATATAGAAAATAGCCCCTCATTACTGGGACTCCAATCTATCTATTGAGGAAGCAATAGGAAAATTGAACCATCTTTTCAAGCTGCATAAATAAGGCCTTGGAAACCATGCCCACAAGTTATGGAAGAAGACACTTCATTTCAATTTTATGTATCTTATAATGCTTATCCTCAACAACAGAATGCTCCAATGCAAGAACAAGTAAATCCACCTCAACCAACAATTCCCCAAATTCAATAGAAATTAGAGTACCTTACAACTCAAAACCCTCGAAGACCAACATAATAACCCACTCAGTCGAACCCAAATCCAAATAAAAAAAATACCAAGCTTGTATTCAATAACGAGTTACAAACCTTTCCAACTTAATTGATGAGTCTGGTACCCTTAGAATACATACATTTAAGATCATGAAAGATCCTCCAAAGAGAAAATCCTACAGTTGTTATTGAAGAAAAACTTTAAGAGGAGGAAACACCCATTCAAACATCCAATGATGACCCTCTTTTCCATAGGATTTCCACCACCATACAAACATCTCTTATTTTAAATTCAGATCAACCTCAGGAACCTAAAATGACTCCTTTACCATAGAGGATGACCTTAGAGAAACATGTGGTTCAACTCGAATTTGGCTTGGAAACAAAACCGGAAAATGTTTGTGTGAAAAGTCCCTTGTTACAATCAATAAAATATGTTCCTATTTATGCAAAAACAATAAGGGAATTATGTATTAAGAAAACAAGAAGAAAAACGAAATACCCCTCTACAATTCAAGTTATAGGCCAAGTAGATGAACTCAATCCCATAGAAACTATAATGGAGAAATATGTTGATCTTGGAAACCCTGTAGTCATTGTCTACATCAACAATTTTCCCATAGAAAACACTCTAGTTGACGTGGGGGTAGAAATAAATTTTATTATTGTTATAACCATGGAAATGCTATAATTGGATGGCTTCCAACCTACACCCATAGTTGTCGAGTTAGCCAATATATCACAAATTAAGACTTGTTGTGTTTTAGATAATGTCATTGTCACCCTGGACTCATGGGAATAGCTCGTGGAATTATTGGTTTTAATCCAAATAATACCATGGAAGGTCATCCCTTGATTCTCAGGAGACCTTTGTTAGCTACAGTCAATGACTTCATTGATTGCAGATCCAAGGAAATGACTATATCAAATAGGGTATCTATGAATAAACTTATCCTCTATTCACGTGCAAAACAAGTAGTAGAATCTTCCTTGTGGGTAGAAGATCCCTAAAAAAATGAAGAAACCACATAGCCCCTTTTAACCATTGAATAATCTATGGGTATGAAAGAACAAAATGAAGATAAATATCTAAACCAATTCCTCTCCACCATAAATGATGGAAAATATTGTAAATCATCCTCTCCATATGACATCAACAATATTGATTTATTTTAGGAAAATTGTGATTCAACAAGATCATCGTCCCTTCTTATGTTAGCCACTAAAGAAATTTATGACCAGTAAAGTATTCTTGTTGAGATAATTCTGGGTAAATTTTTAAGCATTATCTCTCAATTGGAGTAAAATCAAACGGAACAATTAATTCGGGTGCTACAAGAACAATTTGGTGCATTCACATGGGATTATAAGGACATGTTTGGAATCCCCCATGATACCTGCAGACACCATATATATACTCACGAGAATGATAGACCCATTAGACATCCACAATGCCGCAAAAACACCTCTCTAAATGATATTGTGAAAGAAGAACTACAAAAATTACTGAATGCCAACTTTATATGCCCAATATTTGATAGCAAGTGGGTTTCACAACTTGTGATCGTTCCCAAGAAAAATGGTAACTAGAGAATATGTGTTGATTTCCAAGAACTTAATAAGGAAACCCTAAGAGAGTATTTCCCACTACCATTTATCGATTAGGTGTTGGGTACTTTTTCAAGAAGCAAATACTTTTATTTCGTAGATGGTTTTAGTGGGTATAATCAAATTCAAATCACACGAGAAGATGAAGAAAAGGCCACATTCACATTCCTATGGGAAACATTTTCCTATATATTTTTTTCATTTGGTTTATGCAATGCTGGCACCACATTCCAACGTGAATTATTAGGTATTTTTTTTTATTCGATTGATGAATGTGTAGAAATTTATGTGGATGACTTTTCTATCTAAAATGGTGTTTTTAAATAATCACTTGACAATATGAAAAGAGTCTTGATTAGATGTCGAGAATATTTCCTTTCTTTAAGCAATGAAACATGTAAAATGTTATCTAAAGAAGTCATTGTCCTCGATCAACACATTTCTAATGAAAGTATCAAAGTAGACCCAACCAAAATCAAAGTCATCATGGACCTCCCAACACCACAATCCCAAAAAGGGGTAAGAAGTATTATGGGTCATGCATGCTATTATAGGAGATTTATTGAAAATTTTACAAATATTGTAGCACTAATGTTTAAATTGTTTCTTATGGATATTGATTTTGTATGGGACTCACAATGTCAAAATTCCTTAGAGGACTTAAAGGAAAAAATTTCCTCAACACGAGTACTGAGGGGACGAAAATGGTCCCTTCCTTTTCACATTAGTACAAATGCTTTAGACACAACCCTCAAAGTTGTTTTAGGGGAAAAATAAGCTAAATTATCATATGAAATCTATTTCATAAACAAAAACATGAAACTAGTCTAGCTCAATTATACTATCACCAAAAAGGAATTCCTAGTTGTTGTGTATGCCATAAACAAATTTAGACACTACATAATAGGTTATGAAGTATTTATTCACACATAACACTCTGCCTTTAAATTTTTAATGAACAAACCAATCACCAATGGTAGAATCACTAGTTGGTTTCTATTACTACTAAAGTTTAACACTATTATAGTGAATAGGCCTCGGAAGGAAAATTCCGTTGTAGATTTCCTCTCTAGAATCCATAATGAAAGTGAAAATGATATTTTAGATGATAGTTTTCCTAATAAACATTTATTTTTTGTTTCTACTAACTCTCCATGGTTCCCATGTATAGTAAAGTAATTGGCCACAGGGAAAATTTCACAACACATTTCTTCATGGGAAAAGAAGAAAACTATCAAGATTAGTGCCAACTATTCATGGATTGGAGGTGACCTCTTTCATAGTGGACCCAATTTGATTATTAGAATATGTGTCTCAGAGGATGATATCTTCAAAATTTTGTGAGCCTTCCATGATGGCCCATGTGGAGGCCACTTTGCTGACAAGAGAATGGCCTATAAAGTACTCCATCAAGGGTACTATTGGCCAATAATATTCAAGGACACTAGAAGATATGTAGGGAGTTGAAATATCTTCCAAATGATGGGGAGACTAGTATAAGATGATGAAATTCCCCTACATCCACAGGTAGTGATCGAGCCCTTCAAAAGATGGGCTCTAGACTTCATAGGACCAATCTCTCTTGCATCAAGAAATAGAAGGTATATATTAGTTTGTACAGATTAAGTAGTGAAATGAGTAGAAGAAAAATATCTATATCAAGACACTGAAAAATTAGTTGTTTATTTTCTTTATGAAGATATTTTTACCTTATTTGGTGTTCCAAGGGATATTGTGACAGATCAGGGAGCACGGTTCACATCAAAGTTGATGCAATCCATTACTCAACAATATCATATAAAGCATAGAAAATCTTCTCCATCTCACCCACGTGATAATGAACAGGTAGAGTCTACCAATAAAGCACTCGATGCCATTCTAACAAAGACTATACACTAGGAAGATAGACTTCTGGAGGCACTTTGGGCCTATAGGAATGCATGGAGAAACACCATTAGGCTCACTCCCTATGAGTTGGTATACAACAATCAAGTTCTCTTTCCCATTTAATTCCAAATAAGGACCTTTAGAACATCCATACAATTGGATATAAACTTGTCAGAGGCTCAGAAGAAAAGGGTGGCACAGTTGAATGAGTTGGTTGAAATATGACAAGACGTGATTCAACACACTATTATTGTTCAAAAATAGTGGGTCAGGTGGAATGAAAAAATAATTTGAATTAAGGTCTTCAAACCCTACAATTGGGCTCTCCTCTTTGATTTCAGGTTAAAAAACCTCAGGGTTAATCTCTCCACATGATGGCTAGGACCATATGAGGTCGAGACCACCTTTGATAATGGCTCTATGAGAATCAGAACAATATATGAAGATCATATCTCCTTTGTGGTAAATGTCCACTGATTAATATTATACCACCCATGTGCAAGGAAAAACAATTTCAAGACATGTTACAACAATGAGAGATGGAGTTCGTGAATAGGAGGTCACTTTTCCCCTCTCTAACCTCTACTTGAGTTTTTTTCCAAATTTTTTGTTCTGTAAATATGTAAATGTAAAAGGGAAAAAACCAATCTAGTTATGAAAATCAGCTTGTTGGCATAGCTAGACATGGACTTGCTTGAAAAACAGGTTGTTTGTGGGTAGGTCCACAATAAAATTTGGCATACATTTGTTCACTCTACCTTTTATTAATCAAATCATTATGTTATTCTCATGTTAGATGATGGTGGGTTGATTCTGACCCTCCTTCTAATAAATTTTTCCCCATAAAATCCAATACATTATATGGAGTCAGAGTTAGAGAATTTTTATGGTACCTAAAGGATTGTATACATTAATGGCAAGTCATGTTGTTGGAAGTAGTGGGATATTCTCAATCCTCCATGTTTTTAGATCTTGCAAGTGACTCAACTTCAATACATGTATTTGTACCTAGCAAGGTGTACTGAGGAACATTGACACTCATTGACATCAATGGTGAGTAGTCCCACATTGGTTAACAAAATTCATCATTGGTTGGTAATCCAATGATTTCTTTCTATGTTCGACTTCAAAAAATCCAATCACATGGATAGAATTGTGCAAAGATTGAGTTTCAGTGAAGACTATTCGGTTCGTGGTTCTAATAAAAGTGAGCACTGTGTGAATAAAACGAGGATAGGATGCAAGAAAACTAGGAACATACAATTGTCTCAAAAAGAGGAGGTTATCTCCTTCATTAGCATGTCTCCTGCTAAAGGATCATATATCTTCTTGATTACAGAGCTTGAGGCATAGTCTTATTCTGGCCCTCCACCTCCTTGCTTCAATGTTCCTGTTCCAGTTACTTTCCTCTCACTCCATCATCCGATCTATTTTTAGTGGAAGATATTATTGGGTGGCCAAATGAGCCACCAATACTCATTCATCACCCTTTGGTTTCAATTTGTTTTTTTTATTTTCATCATGAATTGGTTTAGATTTTCTACGTTTTTAATAGATTACGGCATGTATAAAAGTTGAAAGTTATTCCTCTATGATCACAATAATGATTCTAAGCCTTTATTTCCAACAATAATGGTTTCATCAACTCCATTCCCTTCAGTTAGCAGTATCAATAAAATACATAGAAATTGGTTGTGGTGGTACAAGAACTGGATAGGAGGAACTTAAAATCATGTAACTTTGTTTTAAATATTTATTAACAATCCAGGCAATGAGTGAAGTAACATATGTCCCTATGATCAATAAGGAATGTTACTTATCCATGATCCAACATCACGGATCTTGAGTTACTGTTTTGCAGTGATTCTTCCAGCATGCTTTCATGACTTCCACAACTATAAGTTGGTAACTGAACAAAGGTAAATAAATTTATTTTAAATTTTTTTAATCTATTAAGAACAAAGGAAATTATATTTGCAACTCTCTTATACTTGTTTCTTTACCCTTACTGTTTATCCCATTTCTAAACCATTGTAAACATATGACTTATTTCTTCATATCTTAAAACTTTTTTACCATTGTATCACACACCATATCTCCTTCACTCCTACCTTTCCCTATAACATGTTACCCATCATACATGCTGGTCATAGGCTCTTACATTAACTAAATCACATGTCTATATGCTATATGCATATTAGTCACATCCATTTTCCATATATTTACAAACCCTATCGACCATGTGGCATATTGTTCATAATATATATTTCTTATCGATCAAATGGTATTCATCATAAGCTTACACCTATTAATGAAACAACATTTTCAGAACTAAAAATGATTAATTCCTAAGCTTATATAGATATGAGACCTTCTTGTTGCATCGACATGCATGAAAAAATCATAATTACCCATGATCTTGTATACTTATGTCTCTAAATTTGACTATTATAACTCATTTGGAATCACTCAAAGGATTCCAAATGAGTTATACTCATATTTTTGAGTGCCTAAATCGTATGATATTTCAACAATATTTATTGTTCAAACCTTCTCCTATCATACCCTCTTTGTAATAATTCAGGAGGTAAGAGTTGAGGCTTCTTTCCTTGCTACAAAAATTGCAGTTAAAATGGTGATCAACCATCATGAACCAACATCTATGGATCTTTGGAAGCTCTTCTTGAGTATAACTCATGTCGAAAAATGTTGAGAGACGCGGGGTGACACAAATTCTTCATTAAATTCCAAGGATTCAATGACTAGGTGACGTTGTAGTTTGCAAGGGGTTTCAATAGATGTGTAGCCCGAATTGGGGAGATAGTAATGGATGTGTCGGAAAAGTCAATTGCACGTGCCATAGGATTGCTGAGAGGAGAGAGATGGTTCAAAAATTGGTTGTAGCAAATGACCTTTGCAATCAATTTTTAAATCGAAAGTTCCAGAACGAAAATTGGGCGAAGGGGATACCTCGGGATTGGATTAAGGGTGAATGACATGCATCGTTGGAGATTTTGTAGAGGTATTTAACTTGTGAAAGGTGTTATTCTCTCACTTTTCAATATCACATTAAGATATTGTTACATTTTCAATTTGGTTAGTAGTTAAATTTTCCTTATTATTTGTGGAAGAGCTTAAACAAGATATCGTTCCAAGTAAATAAGAACATTAATGACCCCCATAAGAGCCTAAGAGCCCTTATCATCAGGGAATAGTGAATACTGTGATTTTAGCAGAACTATGTAGGAAGAATGAATCATGGAAAAACTTTATTGGTCAAAATAAATTTCATGAACAATATAATGATATGGTGGTAGGGAACCAAGTAGCATAAGCTGATGATAATAATAAAAAGGATCTTTATGAAGACCTCAGCTCCCCTAGAGCTGAGGGTTTCATCTCTCCTCTAGAAGGAGAACTCATTAGTAAAGGCATTATCGATACCACCTCCAATCTGTAGAATTATTAGAAATATGACTTAAAAGAGGATTGTTACTCCAATGGACACTTCTTGTTATCCTAGTCCTCTAGTCTCAACCCTCATTCATCCAGGTACTTAGATGGGACCCTCGTCACACCAACAACCAAAAAATGGAAGAATTTCCAATTTCTTTAGACAATGAGGGAAAAGATGACAGAACATTATCTGATATTTTTTAAATTCCAAAGAAATTTAGGAGTAAGGGTTCAAATCCTATAGAGAAGAAACTTCCTAAACCATCTGATAATGCATCTATTGGAAAAAATGAATGTATTCGACCATGAGATGAATCAACAAGAAAGGTGAAAGAAAAGAATCAAAAAATTAAAAGGATGAAACAAGAATCCCTAGAGATGACACTACTAAATAAATGCATATTAGAGTAAAATGACCTGCTAAAATCTCAAAGCCATAATCTCCAAGAATAAATCAAGAAGCCGCCTTCTGAGAACAAAATAAATGTATAAGAAGATCATGAATTCTAGTCAACCAGAATAAAGGAGGAGCAATGAGAGGATAACTGGGACAAAAGGAGGTCTCAACATTCTAGTCAATGCAACTCAACTTTCCTAGCTATTCATAAGGTGCTCTTATTTTGGGATCAATTTTTGAATTTTTGACTTTTTTTTGTTTGTATGAGAACATGCAAGTAAACATGCATGGGAAAGATGTTGGAATCCCATATTGCCATATTTTAACATCATATTTTTCATTATTATTCCATTCTTATACCTAAACCTGGCCCCAATATTCTAAGAATCTAAGCGTAAAACCTTACAACACGTGTTTAATAAGTAATAGTTGTTTGTTATATTTGTTTTCGTAACTTTTTAATAGGTTTTAATGAGTTTTTGAAACTTATATTTACCTATGAAGAATTTTAGTTCAATTCCTACACCAACTATGGAGTTTTGATATCTGAGTTTGGAGGTTTTCCTATGTCCGTGCACCTAGGAGGAAAATGAGCACATGGGTTTTGTAGATCTGGTCATGTCCTTTAGCTCAAGCTCCAGATATTCCAGACTCTGGTCTAACACATGTTCAACTTCTTATAAAGTTAGCCCATTTGTGGGGGCGGCGGGGGATATTCCAATGATAACGAGATTGTTATTTGTATGCGTTCAACTTCTTATAGAGTTAGCCCATTTGTGGGGCGGCGGGGGGATATTCCAATGATAACGAGATTGTTATTCGTATGCATTATGTCATATGAATACTAAGAGGATCGAACCTACATTGCTCATTCTCATCACAATTGCTAAGTTTACTAGATGGATAGTGTAAATATAAACATGGCTTATATGTTCGTTATCTTTGTCATTTTGAGCATTTTGGTTCACGAGAGGGAAGGGCGTGCTCTCATTGCCTTGCTTAGGGTTTCTATATGTATGAAATACGATGTAATCAGGGGTTGGAAAAGATATTGTAACCATTGATTTTTGGATCTGAAAGCATCCTTAATTTTTTTTTTTCAAACTAAAATTGATATATGTAATGGAGCACATATTATAGTTTTGTACTATGTTTTAATAAAAGCATCCATTTTGGTATATGGTGTCATCTTAATCGTTCTACTGTAAGCTTCCAAGGGCTTGCTACCAGTTGGCAAGTTCCCACCAATCGGGGATGCAACGCTTGATTAGAGTAGTTCTATATGCTACAGCAATTCTTGTTAGAACAATTGTATATGTTACAGTAGTTACACATTTCTTAAGTTCCATTAACGATTTCATGGTTGCATTTATCCTTTGACCTAAGCCCGATTCATATAATTAATTTTTTTCTTCCTCTTATAGCTTATGGTATTAGGAGTGGTGAGGTTGGTAGTATGTTCCATCTCCAAAGATAACAAATAACAATGTTTAAACTTTCTTAAGGATAAGTATTTAAAAGTTTCATGATTTTTTGTTCTATTAAACTTGTACTTATTTCTTTGATTCGTGTAATCTACAGAGTTTGTGTTGAGGCCAAAATTGCACAATTCTGCAAAGAATCTGTTCGATCACTAGTAGAATGACAAGAAAACCCTGAGGTGAAAGAAATGTCTTGAACCCTCTTGTGATAATTGATCTTAAAGAATTGGTAATTATTCCTTTGGAATTTTTTATCATTGTTTCAACAACCAGTTAATATAATACAATGTATGACAGCTGAGTCACATCTGTAAATAGGAAAATTTCCTAGATACAAGCGTGCAATGCCACCATATATTTATTGCATTGAGTGTATTAATGGTGAATCCAAGTGTCAATATTTATTACTCATAAGGTATACCCTCGAAGCGATTAATCCAACTTTATATCAGTAGCTCACGCATAGTAATTTGATATTTTATCATTCCATAATTTTCCCGGCTGTGGGAGGAAAAATCAAAGGTAACCACAAACTAGAAATTTGAAATTTAAACTCAGTGTTTCAATGAAAATTTGATGAGCTCTTTCATTGTTTTCAATCTGTCACTAGGGCATTCAAAACATGGAAACAATATTCATGACTTGATGTTACTGATACTTACCAAAAAAAGAGGAAATCACTTTAATAACTGGGTGATCTATCGGGAAAAACAAATGGCGATGAACCTGGCATTCTCTGTAAACATCCCCACAATTGTTCCAACACCTAAGAAGTTGCATAACAATTGGCACAACAACCGACGTCATGGTTTGATTATTTCATTGATGTCTGGAGTTGAATTCCCCAACATCGACGCTTGGTTCGCCACCGAATGGCTCTCACCTCTATCTTTATTCATCAACTAGGAACACAAAGGGTTTAAATGGGCACTTGGTACATTATAATGGTCGAAACTCTTGCAAATGAAATTTGATTACTGGTCTCAATAGAAGGAGTTATGGATTTGACATTTGATTGACGCCTTCTTAACTTTGTTGTGTGGATAATAGTCCCACATCGAACAGGAAAAAACATCCATTGGTGTTTATATACATGAACGCCTCCAATTTACCTTGGAACATAGTGCATAAAACAAATGCCCCTAGTGGGCTTCTCCCTTTGGTCTCATGTGGGTTAACTCGGGAAAATCATTAATACACTATATGTAGATCGAGAGAACATAACTACTTTTGAGACTAAACAATACAATTATTTTGCCAAAAAGTCCATATCTCTAGCGTTGACGAAGTTGATGCTACAAAATCACTGGAGTTTCAGGAACTCTATGAAATGGCCAAAGCTTCAGGCGCAGTTGATGCTACAAAATCACTGGAGTTTCAGGAGCTCTATGAAATGGCCAAAGCTTCAGGAGTGCTATATATAGATCGAGAGAACATAACCACTTTTGAGACCAAACAATACAATTATTTTGCCAAAAAGTCTATATCTCTGGTGTTGACGAAGTTGATGCTAGAAAATCACTGGAGCTTCAGGAGCTCTATGAAATGGCCAAAGCTTCAAGAGCGCTACGAAATATTCTAGTTCACTAGCACTGCAAAAGTCCCTGAACGTTGTGAAATATGAGTACTAACATTGGCTCCAACTGGGGATGGTGCCCTCCCTGCGAGGCCACAAAGAACCCAAAGACCATGTGCCTATCCTTTAGGTTGTTACCAAATTGAAAATGCAACCTGAAAACTGAAACCTATGACTTGTACCCATCTCAATTGAACCAAATTCACTGAAAACCAAAACTGAAAACAAGTTGTACAGTGCTAAAAAGATTCTTAAACCTGAGCTTATTCACACACCTACCTACTCTAATTACTTAATGAATTGCCAAATCAAGTGAAATAAAAAACCCACTGCAACCATGCAAGCATGTTTTCCATTGTTCCACCTCCTTGCATGCATTCCTTCAGAGGAAAAATAAGAAGCCTACTTGATGGAGACTTGAATAAAAGCTTGCAAGAAAATTTGATTTTGACAAAATTTAAAAACTTAGGCCCACTTGCTGACTCCAAGAAAACTGCAAAAGGATCTCCAAAGGAATGAAAACTTATTTCTTACTCATTTAAAATATTACAACTTTGTTCCAAGTGATTTATATGCCATGAATTTACCCCTCCTCCTTCATATTTGCTTTCATGTACTTCAACCTGTTGACTATAAAAAAGAAGCTAAAAATTTTCACTAAACTATTGCACACCAAAAGCTTTTGAAAAAGAAAATAGTGTACGATGTAATACTATATATTCGTTATCCTTGTTTTGATATTTACAATTTACCAATGGTTGCAAACTTGAAATGATTATATCCTTCATGTATCAAGCAACAAGGTCGTGGAACACTTGAGAATATTTTTTCCTTATAACACTGTGAAACTTTTCCTTCAACAATTGGAATGAAGAAAAGCACAAGGTGAGAGTGTTTCCTTCAAATGATTTGGTACATTCCTCATTTTCTTCATCGTTTTCATAACTGAAATATCCAGGTTGATTTTCTTCATCTGACTGCTCAACATAACCATTTCCTAATGCAACAGGCTACTCTAGGGAGTCAACATCATAATTGTCATCATATTCATCATATTTAGGAAGATCAAAAAACTATGCAATGTCATCAAACATGAAAATTGGGACAACATATTGCTCTTCAACAATATGATCTAGGGACTCACTCTCATGACATTCTTCACTAAAAAACTCAAAAACATTTATGGTGTAATCAACTCTCTTCTCATGATGAAAAGGATCGAAAATCAAATTAGTAGAAAAACAATTTGGGCCAACAACTTCTTCTTCAATAGGTGGAATATAATTCTCTGCAAAAACATCAACATTAAAAAATTCAAGAAAATGCATGATATTATTAACCCTCTGCTCAAAATTCGAGTCAATTTCTTTTGGTCATGATTGTTCTCTCGTTCTTCAATATCCAATTTTTCATATTGGATCTATTCTGGAAATTTCCTGCAAGATTAAAGGATATCTTCCACTTCTGGAGCATCAAAAAACATTTGTTGTAGGGTGACAAACCTCCTCTCCATGAGAAGAAAAGATAAATCTGAATGGAATGTTGTTTCATAACACAGCCTGGAAAAAACTTCAGGGGGTTGGATTTCTTTAGGCATGTTGTAATACAAAATACAAAACCTCTTGTTGAACATAGAGATAGCTTCATGTCTCTTCCTTTTAATGGAATGAAAATCTAAAATATATCAATTCCAAGACTTCCTCGCACCACAGAACTTCGTAAAGCCATCTTTCAATTCCTCCCATGAGCTGATTGATTTGGGTTGTAAGTGTCTAAACCACTCTTTGACATCCCCTTGCAGTGATTGAAAAAAGGTTCTCATGTAAACATCAACATGTTCATTCTCAAAAATATCTGTGAAGTGCTCAAAATCTTGGATGCTCTTTTCAGCCAAAAGCTTCTCAAGTTCTCCATCAAACATAGATAGGTACTTATAATGATTTAAAATCATGAAGGATAGAAGGAAATTGAAGAGGCCTATATTTTTCAAGGATCTTGGAGGGTATGAGACTATACAGAAGGTGAAATATCAACCTTGATCTCTTGAGGGTCATCGAATTGAATATGGTCATCAATAAGATCTTGTTCAAAATCAACAATACAAGAAGAAGGATATGCATCTTTAAAACAAGGATATACAAATGAAAATTTATGGTCATCATCTAAATGAAGAAAGTAAATGAATGTTAAGTACCTATACCATATTTTCAAATGTACTTTAGTAATACCTTGAATAAACCATAAACCATCCACCATAACATGAACACAAGAAATATAGAAATACCTTAAGGTAGGGTAACACCATATATTAATCCTTATGGAACGATAAAATTCCTCAATCAATCCTCGCTTGTACAATCACATTATTCTTCACTATGCTTCATTACATTGCTTGCACTTCCTTATATAGCTCTCTCTATCTCCTAGGAACCTTATAGAGATCCTTCTCACATTTATTACATCCAATGACCATAGTGGGCCTTTACTAATATAGTGGACCTAGTCCACCTTACATTGAATGACCATATTCTCATATATTAAATGACTTCCATTAATAATACATAACCACATTCCCATTGGGTACCTCCCCAGGTACCCCATATTACCTCACTAGGTATACTACATTCCATCCCCCTTCACATGTTTTTTCCTCCAAACATAAGAAGAAGCCATACAATATGATCGACTAAGCAATGTAGCGAACTCTTACCATGTACAACCATCCATCCATCCTAATGGAAGATGGGCATGATGTCAACTGCTGCATTGACACCCTTATCTTGCTCTGCATCCTGTTGGGGTTTCCATGGGATTGTTTATGTATCCTGAGCTCTTCTTGTAGTGTCGATAGTCCTCCATGCACCTCTTGATCGGTTTCCTGTCTCATGCCCTGCTAATGCATAAATGTGTCAATGCACACGCCTTTCCCTTCATGATTGTTGTGTCTCTATATGACGTGGATGGCGATATACAACAATTGTAGGAAATTGCTCTCACCTTTGTCTTTATTCATCAACTGCGAACACAAAGGGTTTAAATGGGAACTCGGTACACTAGAATGGCCGAAATTTTTGCAAATGAAATTTGATTGCTCATCTCAATAGAAGTTGTTAGGGCTTTGACATTTGATTCGTGCCTTCTTATTGTTATTGTGTGGATAACAATCCCACATCAACTAGGAAAAAAACATACAGTGGTGTTTATATACATGAACGCATCCAAGCTACATTGATGTGTAGTGCATAAAACATATTCCCTTCATGGGATCCTCCCTTTGGTCTCATGTTGGTTAACTCAGGTGTTGGACTGTGACTTTTTGATTTTCTTGTGTGTTTGGTTGATGCTTGGTTCCAAAACTTGGAGATTGGGATTAGTGCCCAATATTTTTATAAAAAACCATCAATACTCTATATGCAAACTGAGAGCACATAGCCACTTTTTAGACCAAACAATACAATTTTTTTGCCAAATTTAAAAAAAATCCCAAAAGTCCATATTTCTAACGTTGATGAAGTTGATGCTAAGAAATCACTAGAGTTTCAAGAGAACTATGAAATGGCCAAATCTTCAAGAGTGCTATGATATCATCTAGTTCAATGGTGCTGCAAAAGTCCCTGATCGTTCCGAAATATGAGTACTAACATGATCTTTTCTTAAAGATGATTGATTTGGATGAATGTTTCTATGTAAAACTTGTGGTCATATTTTAGTACTCTATTTTTATTTTTTGGACGGTATCTAGAGTTCTCATTTTATTCAAATATAGCTTGAACACTTAATTTGAAAAGTGAAAGATTGCATCTAGAACTTTAAAAGGAGATTCAAAAAGAGAATTAGTATATGGTCTTTATCCTTAATTCATTTACCAACATTCCATTTCCTTTTTGTGTGATAATAACTAAACATCCATTAATTGCAAATCAGGATGAGAATAGATCAAAGAACATGATCATGCATAGATCATAGATCTATGCATGACATACATAGTTATTAAATTATGATCATACTTGATATCAATCTTGTGGAAAAAGTGAAGTTGTTCAAGAAGGTTTGCTTGGTAGTTTCTTAGTGTTTTGATGAATGATTGGATTGTAGTGCTGTACACTTGTCTTCTGAGGACTCAAAATAATGTAAACTTCAATATTTTACCTGCACATAGTGTGTATATAGCTCACAAGTTTACAAACCAGATTGACAAGTAAAGGTTATACTAAAGTAAAAATTAATTAACCCAACATGGGCCATACCAACCCTTAACATTGCTAGATTGTTTTGGGTATCTGCACTCGAATACCATGAGTTTCGAACCTTGTCCAAATTACATAATGAAAAATTCGAAATCGAATCATGCTAGAAGGGTTTAAAGTTGACCATTATAAACTATTGATTACATAAATATTTCCTATTTTATTTCCTTTGCCTCTTGAATGTCCTAACTTAATACCTTTTATAATAAACAATGATTGTTGACATTAATTTATAACTTCAACAAGACTTTATGCGAATGATGGATGTAGATAACTTACTGTGACCTTTGTAGATATAGTCTTGCTTGCATTTTCTCTTCCCTTAATAAAATACCTTCACTATATCTTTTTGTAGAACAAGACATTATGTAGCCTCCCCCCTTCCCTCCATGTATATCATGTTTCATCATTCTCCTCACCACTATCTCTTCTACTCATTTTTGTTGAATCTCTTAGACCATGATGCATAGAAAGTATATCAGTTTGTATATGAAATTTATCACTAGACTTGTTAACATGTATTTGATTATGGTTCCTACAATGATCCATTTCCATTTATTTAAATGGGAACAAAGCATTTTGAGATTCCCAACTTTGTAAAAATTTGTGTCCATGAATGGGATCCCTTCATAACCAACATCCACTCTCCTAATGCATTATTTTCATTTTTATGGGGATACGTGATGCAGGAGCATCGCTCCACCTTAGCACGCACCAATTATTTAGCACATTTGTGCACACTCAAAGAGGGGAGAGGTGCCAACCCTCTCATTTTTTACTCGAATTCTAAATTTTAAATGTAATTAATGCAAGTAAATGATATAAATATGGAGTAGAGCCAAGTCATTCCTTTGTACAGGCTGTATATAAGGTCTCCTTAAATGGCCAATGGTAGGAGGGATCTAGATCCAATTCAAACTAGATTTTCCACTCCTTGTAATCTGCCTCAATAGATAGGCATTTTGATGATGATTAGACACCACTAGTGTAGCTTGGAGGGAAAGCTCAAGGAGCCCTCTTGTATAAATCATTGTAACATACACCCAGTAGAGGTTGTTGATCATAGAGGAGAGAAGAGGCGAGACTCAGTTGCAATCTGAGCTCAAACATTGTAATTGACATTATAATATTAATACAAAAGAACAGATTTCACTATTTACAAATTCATGTGTGGTGGATGTTTGTTTATGAATGTAATTTATGTTGTAGGTGTGTCTTAGTTTCCTATACAGGGTCAGGATAGAATTCACTATCTCTTTGGGAGTTTGTTGAATTGTTCTTGGTTCTTTAGGTTGTGCAAGGAGTGCACAACCTCGTATTGTAAAATTTGTAGCCAGTGCAAGGAGTGCGCATCTAAGCTCTTTTCAGTCAGAGAAGAATGTGCCAGGAGGGCACAACAGAGAAATTTCAACTTGAGGTTGTTGAATATCTTGAAGGAAAGTCTGCATAAGAGTAGGCATAGCACAGAGTTGCTGAAAAATTTGTAGAACTCTGCAAGGAGGGCATTGAGCAGGTTCAAGGAGTGGAAAGAACCAACACGTTATGAAGTGTTGGAGAATTTGAGGAAAACCTAGAGTTACTGAACACTCCAAGTGAAAGAAGCTTTGTAAGTGTGCATTGAGAAGATGTCGGAGTTGCTTCGGTAAACCTGTAGGATTTCAGGAAGTAAGAGGAAGACCTGTGCAAGGAGTGTGCCGGGCCAACACTCAAAGAAAGTGTTCAAAGTTTGAACCCGTATGAAGGCTCGGTCGAGCGCAATGAGTGCATAAGAACATTAATTCTAAGTTCTCAGAGAAAGGTTTCTAAGAAGGCACACCACAAGGTTAAGACTCGGAGGAGAGTCTAGTGCAAGTCTGCATAGAAAGTGCAAGGAATGCGTAGAAGAGGACTTATTCCAAGTCCCAAAGCTCAAGAGGGAAATCACTATCGAGACCCAATAGTCGGTCTTGCAAGAGGAATATCAAAGGTCGTAGCCTTGATACTTAGACGTTTTTCCCAATTTCGGGAGGAAGCCAAAGCCTAAGTGGAGGAGCTACAACATATGACAGATCAGTTGCAGTAGGAGAGATCTGGACTGTCAGATCAGAGTGCAAACATCAACAGGAGAAGGGGGTAGTGAAGTCCCGAAGTGAAGCGGGACCACCCATCATCGAGAGGAACAAGTGGCAAGAGATATGGAAGTCTGGAGAAATCATTCTCCAGTAATTTTTCAGTTGAGCAAAGTGCAATATTGTCCAAGCTCCAAAATCTAGAATAGATCTTGAACATTAACCATCGGGAGGGACGTGGCAGCAGATCCGAGAGTTCGCTAGAAATAATTTCAGAAGAATTGCATGGAGAAAAGAGTAATCTTTGCGAAGTCACAAAGAGTGAAGTGAATCTAGACCATTGCATCCAGTAGGACACGTGGTAGAGATCTGTGTGTTTTAGAGTAAAGGTACTCTGGAAGAAAGAGGAGAGCAGTGTGGAAGGAACTCCTGAAGGCAAAGTCTAAAGCAGAGCACATCTGTTGGTTGTGGGAGAGATGTGGACCGTAGATCAGGTCCCAGGTAAATTCTTTAATTCATAGATCGGGAAAAAGAGAGCAAGCAAATCGAAAAATCTCTGAAGCATAGAGTTGCAAAGAGGATTGTCGGAGGTCATATCCTGAAGTCATGTGAAGAAAAAATACCTTGTGTAAAATGATTTGTGGGGCTAACAGGGTCCCGATGAGATGATCCAGCTTAGAAATATTGAAGATCCTTGACCGAGAGGTCGCGCAAACCCTAGGAGGGGAGGGGGGCTGCACCAAGTGGTATTAGAGCTAAAATTTGGTTGCAGATAGAAGGATAAGGGAAACAAGATAGTCTGACTACATCAAGTAGTGTCAGATATTGATTTCTCTTGTAGACAATAGGTGAAGGGAGACAAAGTGTGATTCTCTGTAAATACTATTACAAGGTGTGAAAAAGATTGTAGACAACTAGGTGGGTTGAAGGTGAAGCAAGAAAGCATGGATACTGAAGGCCATAATCGTGGCTGGAGAGAAGACTGCCAGTAGAAAGGAAAAAAATAAATTGACAAGGAGCTCAGTGAAATCTGAGCAGAAATGGAAAAGATAGCATTGAAGATGCAACATGAGGAAAAGGTACACTGGAGGTACGAATGGCCTCTGAAAAGGAATGTAAAATGGCATGTTCAGAAGTTGTTTGCTAGAAGGAAACAACAGGTGTTGAAAAGGTGGTTGAGGCATGTTGAAAATCTTAGTGATGAGGGAAAGAGATCAGGCAGAGATCTCATAGATTTCCAGGTTGGAACTGGGAAGAGATCAGTTGATCTCATAAACTGCTAGGAGGGCAGAGGAGAAACCCTAATTTTCTAGGTGGGCAAGAGAGAAGAGATGAACTTAGCTGATAGTTCATATTAGCAAGGGGTGTTCACTGATGGAAAGGAGGTAGAAGAAAGGCCTCATCCATATGAATATTCATGTCGAGTTGCATATCATGTGAATGTATATGATGAGAAGTTAAATACTTCCATCGTCGAATAGTACGGTCAAAGATGCATTTTGATCATTAAATGAATTGAAATATTCCTTTCAAGTAGCCAAGGAAAGGCTAGCATATGTGTTGCAGATGCAGCAGTATAAGGACAGTCAGTTGAGACTGTCATTAAGGAGGAGAAGGAGAAGATACTGGAGTCTTCCCTAGAATAGAAAATAGAGCATTCAGACGGCATGCTCACTCCATGGGAGATGGAGTTGAAGTTGTTGGAGGATTGGTTGGACAATATAGAACTAGAGAAGAACTGTCGGGGTGCAGTCATGAAAAGAGATGGAGCACAATGTCAGCATGAGGAGCAACCAGAGGAAGCTGGAGATGTACCAGTAGAGGAACCGACATAAGATAACATGTCAAAGGATATGGTTGAGAAGTAGATCAGTAAGGAGCCTATAGAATTGGAGTCTACCGTAGAGTGGTAAATCAAGGCCACTGAGGAAGAAAACAACATAGGAGATCAAGAAAATATTCCCTTTGATGTGTATGAGGAAGAGGAATTGCAATCGAGGAGACTACATAAGGGAAGCCAGCCAGTAGAGCAGCTGGAAGAGGTGATACATGAGATAAGGGAGTTGAACAGAGGAGGACCTGCATGAGTAGAAGTGAAGCAACAACAACAAAGCAGAGGAGCAGGGGGACAACACCAATGGAAAGTTTGGGATCCAAGGGGATTTCAACAACAGAGCAGAGGATCTCATGAGCAGGAGCTCATGATTTTCCCAGCAGTGGAGTATGATGCAGTATAATTGCTCCACCTCAGCGTGCACCAGATATTTAGCACCTTGGTGCACATTCAAAGAGGGGAGAGGAGCCAACCCTCTCATTTTTCCCTCAAATTTTAAATTTACATGTAATTAATGAAAATAAATGATGTAAATCTAGAGTAGAGCCAAGTCATGGCTTCGTACAATTTGTATATAAGGTCTCCTGAAATGGTTGATGGTAGGAGGGATCTAGATCTGATTCGGACTAGATTTTCCACTTATTGTAATCTGCCTTTGTAGATATGTGTTTTGATGGTGATTAGACACCATTAGTGTAGCTTGGAGGGAAAGCTCGAGGAGCCCTCTTGTATAAATTTTTGTAACATACGCCCAGTAGAGGTTGTTGATCATAGAGGAGAGAATAGTCGAGACTCAGTTGCATTCCGAGCTCAAACATTGTAATTGACATTATGGTATTAATACAAAAGAATATATTTCATTGTTTACAAATTCCTATGTGGTGGATGTTTTTTTATGAATTTCATTTATGTTTGTATGAATTTATGTTGTAGGTGTGTGTTAGTTTCCATATGTAGGGTGAGGATAGAATTCACTATCTGTTTGTGAGTTTGTTGAATAGCTATGGGTTCTTTAGGCTGTACAAGGAGTGCACAACAAGGTATTGGAAACTCTTTAGCCAGTTCAAGGAGTGCACATTTGAGCTCTTTCGAGTCAGAGAAGAACATGTCAAGAGGGCACACCAGAGAAATTATAACTTGAGATTGTTGAATACCTTGGAGGAAAGTCTATGCAGGAGTAGGTGTAGCACAAAGTTGTCGAACACTCCGTAGAACTCTGCCAGGAGGGAATTGAGAAGGTACAAGGAGTGCATAAAACCAACATGTTATGAAGTGTTGGAGAATTTGAGGAAAACCCAGAGTTACTGAACACTCTGAGGGAAAGAAGCTCTGTAAGTGTGCATTGAGCGGATGTAGAAGTTGTTTCGGTAAACCCGAAGGATTTCAAGAAGCAGGAGAAAGACTTGTGCAAGAAGTGCACCAAGCCAACACTCAGACAAAGTGTTGAAAGTTTGAAGTCGTCTGAAGGCTCGGTCAAGCATAATAACTTTAATTCGAAGTTCTTGGAGAAAGGTTGCTAAGAAGGCACACCAGAAGGTTAAGACTCAAAGGAGATTTAAGTGCAAGTCTGCACATAAAGCACAAGGAGTGCAAAGAAGCAGACTTATTCCAAGTCCCAAATGTTAGGAGGGAAACCACTATTGAGACCCAGCAGTTGGACTCGCAGGAGGAATATCAAAGGCCACAACCTTGATACTTAGACGTTTTTCCCAATTTTGGGAGGAAGCCAAATATTAAGTGGAGTAGCTACAACAACCGACAGATCAGTTGTAGGAGGAGAGATCTATAACGTCAGATCAGAGTCCAGACATCAACAAGACAATGACTTAGTGAAGTCCCAAAGTGAAGCGAGACCACCCATCGTCGGGAGGGACAAGTGGTAAGAGATCTGGAAGTCTAGAGAAATCGTTCTCTGGGAGTTTTCAGTTGAGCAGAGTGCAAGATTTTCTAATCTTTGAATCCCAGAGAAGATCCTGAACATTGGTCGTCAAGAGGGATATGGCAATAGATCCGATAGTTCGCAAGAAAGAACTTTGGAAGAATTTCGTGGAGCAAAGAGCAATCTTCGTGATGTCGTGAAGAGAGAAGTCAATATGGACCGTTGGATGCAGAAGGGGTGGAGATCCACGTGTTTCAGAGGAAAGGTACTCTGGAAGAAAGAGCAGAGCAGTGTGGGAGGAACTCCCGAAGGCAGAGTCCGAAGAAGATCACAACCATTAGTTGTGGGAGATACGTGGACCGTAGATGGGGTCTTGTGTAAATTCACTGATTTCGAGATTGGGAAAAAGAGATAGAGGTACTTGCAAAAGCTCTAAAGCATAGAGTTGCGAAGATGACTCGCTTGAGGTCATAGCCCGAGGTCATGTGAAGAAAAAGGGGGCTGTTTAAAATGATTTGTGGGGCTAGCAGGATCTCGAAGAGCTAATCCAACTCATAAATATTGAAGATTCTTGATCAGGAGGTCACGCAACCACCAGAAGGGGAGGGGGGTTACACCAATATGGTTTTAAGGTTAGTGTTTTGTATATCCATTTTCATACAAAACCTTACAATTCCGATAGATTTCCTCTTAATGGTTTTTGGATCTAGTTATGGCATTGATTCAGGTGGTTATCAGTGGCCACCCACCTTTTCCGACTGGCTCAAAATAGTTTTCTGGCAATTTTGGCAATTTACTATTTTTAGCAGGTTTTAACTGCCGAGGCCATTTTGAGGGCCTAAATGAAGTTTTTTTGAGATCTAGGTTCTCATCGATGATACCTTTCTAACGAACTATCACACGCCTAAAATGGAGATCGTATGCAAAAGTTACGT
>JASDQU010685667.1:0-16382 GCA_032191745.1 Picea mariana | reverse complement strand
GAGCGGACCAGAAACACACAAAGAAGGAGTTGAGAAAACCCAAAATAGATTTGTCCAAAAGAGTCGCAGCAAAAACTCATAACCCTATCCGTGGAAAAATCCTCAGTCTTTAATTCGACTAAGAGTGAGTGTGACAAGAGAGGAATAGGTCACTATTTTATAGTTTTAGGAAGGTCGGTTTGGGCTTAACATATCATCCCTCTTGCCATAACTTTACGGTTAGGTTTAATACCTAACAAATAAACAAATAATATTTTACAATTTAAAATATTAAATGGCAAATCAAAAAGTCAACAAGGAAAATAAGACAAATCGATGAGAGGGGTTTCAAGATGAAAGCGGCCAACTTTTCTTTAGGAAGAAGTAAAGAATTGAACCAACACATCATCAACAAATAGGGGGTGTTGTCATCTTAATACACACTTGCAAACATGGAAAAATCTCAATCCACTTATTGTGTCCTTGGAGGTACAATGCCTAAGTCCAAACCCACTTGTCACCTCGATTTGGACTTCTTTTGTTTAGGCTTACTCCTAGGGAAGCCAAAGGGGGTAGACCCTAGTTACTATGTGAATTATTAGATGAATTCTAGGAGTTAATTTTAGTTAGTTAAAGGTAAGGGGGAGCTAGCCTATATGAGAGGCAACAATGCAATGCAAACCTTTAATGAAAAGCAACCCTTTCCCTAAGTCAACTAAGCCTAGTGCCTAAGGTTGGGAAATGGGGTCAATTAAGTTACAACACAAAGATCTAAGTACAAATGAAAGAATAACTTCACAAATTGAATGAGATACAATTACAACAATAAAGAATAACTAGATGATTCAACAAAGATACAACTACTTACAGATGTACAAAGAAAGGAAAGATGCACTTGTAGATCTATTACACCAATGAACTAACCACTTATTTGATTTTGCAGATGTAAAGGAAGATAGATCAAAGATGCATTTACAACAAAGACTCAGCTTACAACCCAAGCTTGAAATACCCCAAAGGAAAGGTGCGCAACTTCAAGGAGGGCAGCTCATGAACTAGCGTGCAACTCTAGAGTCTAAAGGAACCAAAACATGAAGAAAAAGCCACCAATGGGCACTAGTGTGCAACTTCAAGGATGCATAAACTGGAAAAGAAAGCCACCAAGGGCACTAGTGCACAACTTCAAGGATGCACCATTCAACCATAAAAATGCTTAATTGAAATGTAAACTGCAACAAAGATAATGCTTGAAATAAAATTGTAGGAAAGTAAAACACAACTTGGAATAGATTATGAACTTGAGCTTAGGTTGTGTGAGTAAATTTTAAGGTTGAATTAAGTGAGATGAAGTTGTAAATCTAGACTAGGTGACTTCCCCAATACTCCTACYGCTTTGGCCAAAATGATTGTTGGTTGCTCAATAAGCAAGGCAAACAAGGCCTTACCCTAGCTCTACAARTCAACCTAGAAAACTTGGGCGCTCAACAAGGGGGACACACTTAGTGTCGTGAGATCATCCCTGATCTAGCRCCCCAAGTAGCCTCCACAAGCCCCCTTTTTGGTGGCGAAAGTTGTATCAGTAATGGGTGATCTAATTACTAAATTAATTGATCCTCCTAGAGCTACAAGTTGATTGATTTAGCAATTAAGATTACTTGTGTTGAGAGCTTAAAAAGGTAAAATAACAAGTGCTTAAGRAAAATGTACAAGAATGAAAATGCTTCCAAGACTTTATACAATAATGAAATAAAAGGAAATGCTTCTAACTATTTAGATATACACAATGAACTAGAAAGGAAAACTAGAAGCATAAACCATAAACCATTTAACTAGCCTTACGGTGCTGGATGGGTGGCTAGGCCAATCCTCTTTGCAGGGTGTAGGCAAACAAGTTAAGAAAGTAAATAACTTGAAAAACAACTACTCTACTTGCAACCTCAACAAAGGCACAAGATGGAGGACAAGCCTACCGGTTTTGTGCCAAAGTGGGTGAATGAAAATAAAATAACTTAACTTGAAATGAAAGCAAGAAAACTTAGCCACACAACCTTGCCTTAAGGACAAGTGGGGAAACTTGAAATGAAATAACAATGTTGAAATAAAACTAACAACTAGCCTTATGATTTTGCATGGGTGGCTAGGCCAATCCACTATGCAAGGTATAGGCACAAATAATTTTAAAAAACGCAGAAATTATATCTTAGACAGAAATACAAGCCCAAGAGACTCTCTTTGGGCTTGCTTACAATGAAAGAAGAAGAGAGAAGAGTTGGGTGAATAATACCCCAACTTGGGAGGTCTTTCCTTGACGTTTTAGGGCCCCAAATGGGTGTACCTCCTCCTTTCTGCTTCAAATCTGCAAAAAACCAGCGAGCAAAGCTTGTTGGAAAAGCTGCAAAAGAGACCAAAATCTTCAAATATTTTCTGTTAGTTAAAACATAAAATTTCTGTGTAAAAATCAACAAGTAAAATGTATTGAAATGAACTATTCAAAGGGGTTAGAATGCCCAAAAGAAGTTTTTAGAGGCTTAAGTTGGGTGAAGAGACAAATTTCCAGATCTGAAATTTGTCCACAAAACCCTTAGGTCACCTGCAAAACTTGTGAAACAAAGCTACAAACCAGAGAAAATATGAGTAGATCTAGAAGATGAAACAAAATACTTGTAGAATCTCAAAAAATTACTCACTAGATCTACAATAATACTATCATAGATCTACCCAAGCAAAATACTTTGCTTGGGGTTTCTCGTCTAGATCTATAACCAAAATACTTGCACAAGAAAAACCAAACAATATCACCTCAATAAGTAAGATGGCACCAAGAATATTCTCAATACACCATGGATCCTCCAAAGCTTTCTTTTATTCAATACCAAAAAGGTTGTTGCAAATACTTGTAGCAAACTTTACACAAGAGCAAAAGCAAATGGGAGAAAGAGAGAGGAGTGGGAGAGAAGTGGGAGAGATTTGAGTTTAGTAACAGTACACTGAGAATAGATGTGAAATGAGTGAGGGGAGGCTTTCTTTTATACTTGGGAGGAAAGAGTGACCCCTCTTGGATGAGCTCCAAGTGTCACTCACCCAAAAGAGTTCATCATCTCAAGGAGGACGCACTTTTAGGGTTTTGGTAGTCTAGGGTTTGTGAGGGGTGTTGTTGTCCTTATACACACTTGTAAACATGGACTAAGTCTCAATCCACTTAGTCCGTCCTCGAAGACACAATGTCTAAGTTCAAGCCCATTGTCACCTCGACTTGAACTTCTTTCGTCTAGGCTTACTCCTAGGGAAGACAAGGGGGGTAGACCCTAGTTACTATGTGAGTTAAAAAAAAATAATTCTAGGAGTTAATTTTAATTGTTAGAAGGTTGGGGGGAATCTAGCCTATATGAGAGTCAGCAATGCAAATGCAAACTTTCAATGAAGAAGCAAACCTTTCCCTAATACAACTAATACTAGTGCCTAAGGCTGGGTAATGGGGTCAACTAAGTTAAAGGGATTAAGCTTTACAAAGGATTACAAATAGATTACAAAAGAATTACTTCACACAATTCTACAACTTGATACAAAATAATTACTTTATACAAGTAAATGAAACAACTATCTACACAAATGAATATAAAGAATACTTAAGGTACAACAACTATTAACAAGATGAAATAGGCAAGCATTAACTAACTTGACTTATTTGAGCAGGGAAAGAAAAGAGCCTTCAAGAGGAGATCGCCACAATACAACAAGCCAACACACCCAAACAATGAAGTGCCTCTACAAGATGCGCAACTTCAAGGGGTGGTTTCAATGGTATCAACACACAATTACAAGCCCAAACAAGAAGTGCATCCAAAGGATGCGCAACTTCAAGGGGTGAACTAGTTAACCATCCACAAGAGCTCAATAAAATTGCATGTGAAATAACTTAAATGAAGTGTTTGCAAAGTTAAAGAGCATAACCCATCAAAAGATTAAGAAATTATACCAAGTTGAGGTGGATTAAGTTTTAGGATGCTTAAGTTGATTAAGTTAAGATGTGAATCATAAAACTATGTGACTTCCCAAGAACTCTCCTTGCTTATACCAAAAAGATTGTTGGGTGCTCAAAAAGTGAGGCAAACAAGGCCACACCTTAACTCCACAGGTCAATCCGGGAACAAAAGTACTCCACAAGGGGGACACCTAGTGCCATGAGACCATCCATGATCTAGCACCCCCTGCTTCTTCCTTAGGTTCATTTTTTTATGGAAAAGTTGAAATAGTTAAAGGTGATCTAATTAACTAGATAGATTGAAGCCTCAAGAATTATTAAGGTAAATGGCCTTAAAGATTACGTGAGTTAAATTAAGTGCTTGCAAGTAAAGTGAAATAGATTGCTTAAGCTTGAAAAAGATTAAGTGATTAAACTTGAAAGAAAAGTTAGTACTTGAAAATAAAGTTATGCTTGAAAAACACAGGTAAAGTTACTATGCCTCCATGGCTTAAGTAGTGAAAAGTAAAGAGCTTATAAGATCTAAACCATATACAAGCAATAAACCACCTAGTTCTTAGCYTTACGATATAGGATGGTTGGTTTTGCCAAACTCTTTCCTAGGTGTAGGCAAACAATAAAAATAAAACGCAGAAAATTAAATTTGTTTGTTAAAAGCAAGCCATTGGGACTCCCTTGGGCTTGATTTCAATGAGAATTAGAGATAGAGAGAAGTGGGTGTAGATTTTTAATGACTAAAATCAGCAAACTGAAATTCTGTCAAACACTTAGCAACCTAGAGATAACTGTCTTCATAAACTTCATAAATGCAAAAACCCACATTCATAAATTTCCATAAGCAAAAATACACATTGCTAAGCAAAAATATGCARTGGAAAAACACAGTGGACAGCGACCCAATAACACTTAGAAATTTAGGCAAATGCCAGGGAAAACCCCAATGTGGGGAAACCCAACGAGAGAGAGAGAGAGAGAGAGAGAGAGAGAGATCTTATTATTATGCTTCAGGAAAGTACAAAACAGCAGCAAATCTACATTTCCAGCCAAAGAAAATACCTCACAGCACCAAATCTATCCCATAGAAATCTGCCTCGTTTTCTGTGCCAAAACCGTACCGTTGTCCAACCTCTTCTGTACCTCGTTTTTCGTGCCCACAGTCCGTTGTACGGGCTGTTTCGAACGGCCCAAAAACAACAAACAGAAAACAGAAATCCGCCTCGAAATCCATGCCCGGAATTTCTCGATTTCCGTGCCAAATCCGTACCACTGTACGGAATCGTACGGACTATACAAATCTATAGAGTATGGCCTCCCACAACAGAAAAATATTTCGGCCAAAAATCCACAGAAATTTTTTCTCGAGAATCGTGCCCACTTTCCTCGAAAAACGTGCCCTCTTTGCTGCTCACTTTCCTCTCTCAAGCATGCTTAGAAAATCTCTCAAACTCTCCTCCCGATGTGCTCTCAACATCCTCCCGATGTCTTCACAACATGTCTTGCACACTACCCAATGCATTCTTTTATAATCTGAAAATGACATTTCCCCCCCAAAAGTGTCTTTTCACCTTCTTCAACACTAAATCCAAAGGCCAAGATTAGATTCTGCCTTTTTCAAGATCAAGTGTCATGATCCATTCCCTCCACAATGTCTCATTTAAAATTAAAGTGAATTTCACTTTATTACATAAGTGCTTTATGAAAATAAAGTCACTTTAAAAATAGAAGGTACACCTTATTAAAAAAGTCACTTTACTAAAAGAACCACTTAAAACAACTTTATAAAAACTATTACAAAGTCAAGTGCTTGGTAGTGCAAATATTAAGGTAACATCCGCATACAAGACAAAACATGTGGAGTACCTCCCAAGCTAAAAGACTAACAGTGGATACTTGTTACCCCAACTTAGGAGGAGTTTGTTTGACTTTAGATACTCCCAAATGGGTTGTTCCTCCACGTTTCTGTCACTAACCAGCGAGTAGAACTTGCTGGAAAAGTTGCAGAAATGACTAAAAAACTGTAGAAAATTTTTGTTAGTGGAAACCAGAAATTTTAAGTATAAAACCAGTATATATATATTCGTTTTTGGTCTATTTCAGAACACAAATCCACCCATATATAGAAGAATATGAAAAGAAAAGCATAACAGAAAATGCTAGAGGTTTTAAGTGGATAATGAAGAAGATTCACAGATCTGAAATCTAATTTCAAACCCTTGGGTGACCTGCAAATTTCTTGAAACAATGCTACAGAAAAGAGAAAGGGGTGAGCACATTCATGTAATAAAACAAAATATTTTGTTAGATCTACAAGATATACTCACTAGATCTATGATAGTACTACCAAAAGATCTACCCAAACAAAATATTTTGTTTGGGATCCCACTCTAGATCTACAACAAATGAAAACAAGAAACAACAAGAACAAAATCACCTCATTAAGCAATATGGCACCAAGAAGACTCTTCACACCATGTATCCTCCAAAGTTTTTTGTATTAGAAGCAAGCTAAGACAAATATTTTTCCAAGCTTGCGAAAAGAAAGAGAGAGCAAGAAGAATGAGAGAGAAGAGTGGGAGAGAAGGAAGAGGAGAGGAGAGAAATGGGTATTGGAACCATGCACTGAGAAAGATCATGTGTAAAATGAAGGAGGGGAGGCTCTTATTTATACTTGAGAGCCAAGAGTTACCCCTCTTGGATGCTCTCCAAGTGTCGATCACATAGCAATATTGAGCATCTCAAGAAGGGGGGCGCACTTCCTAGGGTTTTAGTCACCTAGGGTTTTGGAAATGAGTTGGAATTGAGTTGGCAAGTGTTGAAAAGTCAAAATGTGAGTTGGAGGGACTAGGGAGGTGCACCAATAGAGAGGAATCTCACTTTATTATTTTTTTGATTTTCTAAAGATCCTTTAGAAGGGGGCGCAACTCTCTAGGGGAAAGAGACGTTTTGACTTAATGGCTAGGTGAGGGGGTAAGGTGAAGGTTGAGAAAGGGTTAGGATAGCTTAGGAATGGATTTGGGTAAGTTCTCCCACTCTTCCTCTAATTAATTTGCTCCTATTACAAAATTTTGACAACTTTGACTTTGTCAATTCCAGCAATTAAATTGTTGTCTTAGATTAACTGAGACTCCTCATGGACAAACACCTAGCAAAACTCATCCAATTGAGATGAAACTTGGTCCAAGGGTGTAGGAAGTCTCATTCCATTTCTTTTGAGCACAAATACTCCTATCAAAATCCCAAGTATCCAGTTTTTACAATTTTTATCAAAAATTAATTAAAATTACCATTAAATGGGTAATTTTAAAAAATTAAAAAAAAACTATCTAGACTCGACGAAATTCCGCAAGACTCTAGAAGATGTCTAGGATGGTCATTTACAATATTCCTAGACACTATCTACCATAGGGCTCGACCATTAGAGCGTCTTTCACCACTTTGGAGAATTATTGTGGAAGTGAAAAACTCAAGGGAAATTAATAAGGCTGGTTAGGCCAAATTAATAACCTGAGGAAAAAAAAACACTCAATGAAAGGAACTCCTCTAATGATGAAGTCATAGACAACTAACCTAAACTATGATCCATGCAGACCCATTACATTATAATCCCACGCAGGGGAGCGGAAATTCAAATTACAAAAACACTTGTTGAGGCCCAAAATGCCTTGTAGAACCAGTAAGTCTTCAAACTAGTAGCACCATCAGGTACATATCATCATGGCACATGGAGTTGACCCCCTAGTGGAAATAGGTGGTCAACAAGGGGTGAGTGAGGGGGATGGGAAACACCCTTTTGACATAGTTCAACATCAAATTAGATCAAGGGGGGCGCACTTAGGGAGAAAGGAGGTTTTTCCTTTTAATTTTTCAATTTGCATGACTTTCTCACCAAGGGGGGCGCAACTTCCCTAGGGGGATGAGTGAAATGAAGTGATGGCTAGGTAAGGGGGTGAGTTTAAGTTAGGAAAAGTGTTTCTCTAACTTAGGAAAGGAGTTAAGCGTCATCTCCCACTCTTTCTCTAACCTTTTTGCTCATTTTTTTTACAAAAATTGACATTTTGATTTTGTCAATTAAGCAATTAAATTGTTGATTCAAAACTGACTTGGACTCCTCATGGACAATGACCTAGCAAAACTTGTCCAATTGAGCTGAAACTTGGTCTAAGGGTGTAGGGGGTCTCATTCCATTTCTTTTGAGTACTCACACCCCTATCAAAAATCCCAGGGACTTAGTTTTTACATTTTTACATCAAAATTAATTAAAATTACAATTAATTGGGTAATTTTAAAAAATAAAAATAAAACTACTAAGACTCGACGGAATTCTGCAAGACTCTAGGAGATGTCTAGCATGGTCATTTACAATATTTCTAGACCCTAGTCACCCATTGGGCTCGATCATTAGAACATCTTTCACCACTTTGGAGGATTATTGTGGGAGTGAAAAACTCAAGGGTACTTAACAAGGCTGGTTAGGCCAAATTAATTACCCGATGAAAGAAAAAACACTCGATGAAAGGACTCCCCTGATGATAAAGTCCTAGGAAAGTAACCTACAATATGATCCATGCAGAGCCATTACATTATTATCCCATGCAGGGGAGTGGAAATTCCAATTACAAAAAAAAGTGTTGAGGCCAAAATTGCCTTGTAGAACCAGTAAGTCTTCATCGTTGTTGCACCATCAGCTACATAGCTTCATGGAACATGGAGTTGCCCCCCTAGTTGAAATAGGTGGTCAACATCTGACTCCACATGGAGAGGTGTGTTTGATCTTTCTTTGGGAAGGAGAGCACACGAGAACTTTAGAATCTACAAAACAGAGTGCTCACCAATACCCAACATAAATACATGTATAAAATTAATAAAATAAATACTATAAACAATAATCACATAAATGAAATCACTATTGTACAACAATTACAAAAATGAAACTATGATACAATGAATAATCTAAGTGACATAATTACATAATGAAATGAAACATTACAAAACTGAAATAAAGGAGAAGGGTTAGAGATACGTTATAAAGGGTGCCCCTTTGGACACCAAGTTGTCCATCATCTGAAGAAGAGTTTGAGTTGTTGCCTATTCCTTGAAATGTTAATGGGCTCACCATCCAAATGGCTGAAATGGAAAGAATTAGCACCTGCTACTTCCCGGATCACATATGGACCCAACCACAAACTGTTAAACTTGGCATGTTTGTCTGGTTTCTCTCTGCCTTTATCCCATAACAAAACTGTATCCCCAACTATGAAGTCCCTCTGCCTTGCTGACTTATCAAAAACTTTCTTAACCTTAATCTGATTTCTGCAATTCTGATCATAAGTCTTTCTTTTGTTTTTATCTAGCTCTATAATTTGATTCACCCTGTCCTGAACTGCATCCTGTTCTGTACAAAATTCCTGAACCAAACCATAAGTTGGAAGCCTAAGGTGCACTGACAACCTAGCCTCCAAACCATACACTAACTCAAAAAGACTTTTCCCTGTTGTTGCTTTCTTAGTAATTCTGTCAGCCCATAATGCATGTTTAATCTTACTATCCCAAGACCTTTTGTTTTCTCCAACGATTTTCTTAACTATGGTCATTAAATTTTTATTACTTGATTCGGCTTGACCATTTCCTTGGGGATAGTAATATGATGCATGTGACAAGATAATACTACATTTAAAACAAAATGAAGACATTTCTGCCAAACAAAAAGATTTAGCATTATCTGTCACTATCTTTGAAGGCACCCCAAATCTAGTTATAATCCTATTTTCAAGGAAATCCATGACAACCTTTTCAGTTGTTGACTTAGTGGGAATGGCTTCAACCCATTTGGTGAAGTAATTTGTAGCTGTTATAACCCATGAATAATCATTACTTGAACTATCTTTGAACTTTCCAATGAACTCCAAACCCCACTACTAAAAAGGTGCTTCAACCACTACTGGTTGTTAGGGGAGGGCAGCTAACTTTTGTTTTCCTGTGAAAAGATGACAAGGCTCATATTTTCTCACAAACTGATGCACATCTGAAAAGATTGTGGGCCAATAATATCCTGCTCTAAGGATTTTTTGTGTTGTAGTTTTAGCTGCAAAGTGCCCACCACAAAATCCAGCATGGAATTCCTCTACTAGTTTCTTAGATCCAGCTTCATCCACACATATAAGGATAATTCCATCAAGATTTCTCCATCCTAACCCATCTCTAGTGAGGACATACTTAGAAAATTTCAATCTCAAAGCCCTTTTCTTATGACCCACTAGATGACTTGGATATGTGAGATTCTTAAGATAGAAGATAATATCTGCATACCACTCAACCTGTTCAAGCTTCAATAAATTAGGGGAAAACTCTTGATTATTGTTCTGACAAATCATACCCAAGGCCCTTTCATTCCCTTCAGTTAACATTTTGGCTAAACCTTGTCCGTTAACCAATTTGGTGGGTTTGATTTCCAAATCATATTCTTGGATTTTGACAATCCATCTACCCCTTTAGCCTAATCCTTCTGACTGAGATAACACATATTTAATTGTTGAATAGGCACATAACCAATTACCTTGGAATATCCAATGAAGACTCTAAATGTTTAAGTGACTTCACCAAGGCATATGCTTGTTTCTCAAACATGGGATACTTTAATTATGCATTTTGCAAGGCCCTACTCATATAAGCAATGGGTTGATCATGGCCTTGATCATTTTTCTGAAGTAATACACCAACAATAGTATCTTCAGAAGCAAAAGACAAAATTTGAAAGTCCTTAGAATAATCTGGACTTATGAGGACGTGGGCTTCAGATATGGTAGTTTTAATATCCTGAAATGCTTTCTTACTTTCATCATTCCATTCAAACTTAACATCCTTCTTAAGAAACTTATATATAGGTTTCACAATTTCTGCATAATTAGGAATGAACCTATGGACAAAATTGGTTTGGCCTAAGAAGGGTTGGAGAGCTTTCTTAGAAATAGGCAAAGGTACTTTTCCAATTGCTTCAACTCTCTCTGGATCTAACTTGACCCCATCTTTTGAAATCATATGGCCCAAGAGTTTACCTTCTGTCACCCCAAAAATTGACTTAGCGGGATTCAAGGAAATTCCAAACTCTCTACAACTTTCAAAAACCAGCTTAAGATGACCAATATGACTCTTCTCATCCTTAGAAAACACTGTCAAATCATCTTGATATATTTAAATAATTTTTCCAATTAACCCCTCCTAAAGGCATAATCCATAGCTCTTTGAAAAGTGGCTCCAACATTAGATAAACCAAAAGGCATTCTCAAATATTCAAAGGTACCCCATGGAGTAGTGAAAGTAGTCTTATGCCTATCTTTCTCCTTAACTCTGATCTGATTATATCCTGAAAATCCATCAAGCATTTAAATCATTCCTGATCCTGTTACTCTTTGTAGCAATGTTTCCATCTTGGGAAGAGGATAATTGTCCTTTGTGCATGCAATGTTTAAGTTTCTGAAATCTATACATAGCCTGATTTTACCATTCTTCTTCCTAGCAACAACCAAGTTTGAACACCATGAAGAATGTCTAGTTTGGGCTATAATTCCTGCTGCTAACATTTTTTGTAACTCTTGTTGAACAGAAAGAAACTAACTTAGGGTTAATTTGCCTCAATTTTTCTCTGAAGGGCTTAGTATCTTCCTTCAAAGGAATCATATGCTGAATCACATCCTCCCTATAGACCTTGAGTTCATCATAAGTGAAAGCCAAAACATCCCTATATTCTTTTAGTAACTTCATAATTTCATTTCTTTCTTTTTTAAGGGTGCTTCTACCTACTTTCACCATCCTAGGCTCTTTATCGTTTCCTATGTTGACCTCCAAGTGGTCACATGGTTTTGTATCTGATTCTTCCTTATGCTTGTGGCCATCTTGTCTATCAAACAACATTTCTTGTGTAATAAGGCGCATAGGAACTGGATAAACCTTATTGTCATTTTCTGTGTAATTACAACCCTCCTCTTTCTCATTGACATGAAACTCCGAAAATTCTTGTATTTGAGTCAAGAATCTAATAACATGTTTATCATCATCAAAAATTTGCCAATGATCATCAAAAATTTGCCAATGATCCATATTATTTGGAACTGAGGGCCTAAAAATAACTTCCACTGAAATATTCTCTTTAATCAAATCATGGGAAAGCTGAAGAGTGGAAGCAGCTACAGCTAACTCATCTGCCTTATAATTTTGTTCCCTAGGAATTGCAATAAGATTCAAAGCATCAAGATCTTCAATGGAGTCCCATATTGCATTCCTATATTTTTTCAATCTTTATGACTTGCAAGCAAACTTATTCTTAAATTGTTGAATGACTAAATCTGAGTCTCCCTTGATATTCAAACATTTGACACCCATGTCTTTGAAAACATCTAAACCAAGCAACAAAGCCTCATACTCAGCCACATTATTAGTTGCATCAAACTCCAATCTATAAGCAAATTTAAATTCTTGACCATTTGGAGATTGAATGACTATTCCAACACCTTTTCCAGCTCTAGAAAAAGAACCATCAAAATGAATATACCAAATCTCATCAACTCTATCCTCTTTAATTTCTTCTTCTATAGGTACTCTAGAGTTAGATAAGATAGCATAATTACCAAGATCAACTCTATACTTTAGTTCATTTCTAGGATTTCTTGGGTCTTCAACATGATACCTCCTTTCCAATTCTCTATTCAACTTAAAAGTATTTCCATCTGAAGTAGGGATGGTAGCATAAGTTAAATCCATTTGTAAATTACCCCCCAAATCTGCAATTGTCTTCCTTGAAAGCAACATTCCCCAAGCATCAGGTACATCTATTACAACTATGTCCATTTCAATAATGATGTCTGGGAAAACAACCAAGTGTACTTGCAAACTCTTAATTAATCCATGCACTTTAATCATTTTACTGTCCATGGCATAAATGTTATGGTAAGGTCTAGATATCCTTAAGTTTAATTGCTCCATTACCTTCTTAGTCATAACATTTGAACTAGCCCCTGAGTCAAGCATGCAATTATGAAGGACTCTATTTTTCACAAGTAGAGAAAGGAAAAAAGGTCGATTTTTATCATTCCCCCTATCCCAATTCTGCAAAATTATTGGTGCATCTTGGTAAGATATTGTTGGTTGTCTATCAACAATATTATGAGGAGGATCTTCTATGGCTTTAAGCAACTTTTCCCTTTGAGAAGGGATCTTCATGATTTCTGACACCAGAACCAACATTTTCGCATTACTTAGCCATCCCCCTAAATCAATATTTAAATCTGAATTTGCATGCACGTTTGATTTAGGAGGGGTTTGAGCTCCCTTGGGAATGTTTGCTTGATTCTTATCTTGATTTTTGTTTCCATTCCTTTGGTAAGTAATTCCTCTATACTTAGCCATTTCTGAAACTTGTTGGCGAGTGGGCTTAGGCCCAAATTTTTCAATTGCCTTATCAACAACATTATTCATGCAACTTGCACTACCACCTTGTTCAGGAATATCCATCCAATCATGCATTCCAACATTATACTTCCTACGACACATATTAACTTGTTCATTACCTAAATTAGAATAATCTTCTTCATCACAACCTTCAAGGAAAACTGGACAAGTCATTTCCTCATGAAAATCACCACAAGGCCTACAATAAAGTATGGCTTGATGATCTACCAAGTTGGTGGACTCGAAAGGATTAGGTGGCCTTTGATCATGTGGAGGAGGTCTCTTTGGCCACTTGTCATTTGGCTTATGATGAGATCTATTAGCTTGTGCACTCTCCATAGTGATCAATCTATTTTGTAAGGCATTAATTTGATTGGCATGGTTCACTTCCATTTGTTTGATCAATTGAGTCAACTCCTTAATTCCATCACTAGAAGACTCTTGACCCTCTACTTTCTTCTTCCTTTCCTCAACATTCTTGGAAGAAGAGCCTCTAGAAAAACCAGGAATATTAGACTTCCTAGCATCCTGCATGTTTTTATCAATCCTCATTGCAAAAGCTTGTACATCCTTAATAGTTTGAGAATCCTTATCCCTTAGTTGATATCTCATTTCTCCCTCAAAGGCTTCCATGTAATAAATCAAAATTGTTGTATCTAAAGGCTTAATAGTTGTAGGGAGACATTTCACCAAGTCATTAAATCTTTTGTTGAATTCATCCATGGTTTCATTTTCCTTTTTCTAACTTGAGCTAAGGGCATCTAGTAAAAATCTGTTTTCCTTTTGATCACCCCACCTTTCTCTAAAAGCTTGGAAAGTTTCAGCTAGGATGCTAAACTTGTTAGGATCTTGTTCTGAAAACCATTCAGCAACATCCCCCTCTAAAGAATATACAAACAGAGTCATCTTCACATCCTCTTCATCATGCCCATGACCCCACTTCAAGATACATAAGTCGAAATTTAAAATGTGAGAATGGGCACTGTTGACCGCCCATTTAGCACCAGTGGTCAACTCATGTGCCATGAAGAGATGCATCGTCAGATGCAGTATTGTCGAAGACATTTGGTTCTACAGGGCAATGTTTGGCCCAACACTTATTTTTGTAATTGGAATTTCTGCACCCCTGCATGGGTTAATAATGTAATAGGTCTGCATGAGTCATGTCTAGGTCAGTTACCATGGGATCGGTTCACTGGGAGAGTTCCTTTCACCGAGGGTTTTTTATCCTCAGGTTATCAGTTGGGCTTTTCAGCCCGACTGATTTCCCTTGAGTTTTTCCCTCACACTTTACATATGTCCTCCAAAGTGGTGAACGACGTTCTAGTGGGCTTATGTTTTGGTAACTATATAGGTAATTCATTGTAAATGACCATGCAAGACATCATAGAAAGTTTCGCGGAATTCTGTCGAGTATAGCTTAGTTTTTTTTAATTAATTAATTTTTAATTAAATTCTCCTAAGTTTGGAGGTTTAATTATTTAATTAATTAATTATTTTTGAGCAATAATTGTAAAAATTGGATCCTTGGACTTTTGATAGGGGTATTTGTGCTCAAAAGAAATGGAATAGCACCCCCTACATCCATGGACTAAGTTTCAGCTCGGTCGAACAACTTTAGCCATGGGTTAGTCCACCTAGAGTGTTAGTCAGTCTAAAACAACCATTTTAATTGCTAAAGTCCAAACATGGCAAAGATGTAAAAATTGTAATAATGAGTTAGATGATGTGAAATGTTGAAATGATGGTTAGAGAGAGACCCCCTAAGCATAACCTTAGCCTCCCAACCTTTTTCAACCTTGTTTAACCCCTTTTGCCACCTCCACACTCAAAAGTTGCGCCCCCCTAGGGGGGTTGACGTTTTTCCTTGGTGGAGGTTGTTGTGACTTATTTGGGGCCCCCTCTCATGAGTTATGACTCCCTTTAACCCCCACATCACCTCCTAGGGTGATCCCACTCTTTTTTTCTCATTAATCCCCCTCCATTTCTTCATTTTCACCCTTTTTTTACCCCCTCCAAGAGAAGTTACGCCCCCCTCCATCTAGAAACTCCACAAATGATTTTTTAAAAATTATTTGAAACCTCTCACCTTCCTTGGCATCAATCCCAAGGCCTCCCACACCTCTTTGCTTGATCCCAACACCTCCTACATTTTTCTACACCCTAGATCTAGTTTTCAAACCCTAGATGGTGCGCCCTAGCCTTGAGATCTACTCATTTGCTTGGTGGTGGACACTTGGCTTAGATCCAAGAGAGGTAGGTTTGCCTCTCCAAGTATAAATAGATCTCATTTCTCACTCCCAACTCACCATATCTTGAGCTATTGTTATGCTACTTGATTTTCCTCTCTCTCTCTTGTCATTTCATTCATTCTCTTTTCATTCTTGCTCTTGGGTTTTGGAGTATTCCTCTCCAAGATCTATCTCTTTGGTAATAATATTTGGAAGCTTTGGAGGACAACAAGAAGGGTAATGCATGTGCTTGCTATTCTTATGCATGGGAGGTAATATTGTTTAATGTTCTTTCTTATTTCTTGCAACACTAGATCTTAGGTAAAGTGTTATCTAAGTAGGCTTGGTAGTGCGTATGCCTATTGGTCTAGACTCTATAGATCTTGATGTGTGATTTAAATTGAAGTGTCGTTTATTATCATTGCATCAACGTATTGTCTTGTGTATGCTTGGGTTTGAAAGAATATTGCAAGTTCACCTTCAAAGCTCCATTGGGAACTCCTTCTAGAAGGGAAGGGTCACTTGAAGCTTTCTTACACTCCAACTATCTAGATCTATTACCTTGCTCTTATATTTGTTGTACATCCATATCATTTTCAGCTAGCATATCTTGGTTTAGATAGGTCAAAATAATTTAAAATCTATATCTTGTCTTGTGGAAAGTTCTTGTCCCAAAAGGGCAAGGGTTTCCTTAACATTGTTTGGTTGTGTGTAGCCATCCTAGCAAGCAAAGCTTGCTGTTTTTACAG
>JASDQU010685666.1:11825-23796 GCA_032191745.1 Picea mariana | reverse complement strand
TGTGACCCACACAAGTATGATGGTTTGACTAACATAGGCTGTTTTGTAAAGGTGTTTGAGTTGCAAATACCCAAACAACAAATATTGTTGGCATTAGATGTTGTCTTGAAGGCCACTCCTACCAAATGGTGGGCTTCACATAAAGAAGGAATCGAAGACTGGAAATAGTGTAAAATATTAATGCAAGTTAGATTTGGTTCCGAGGTTGAGTGTATTGTGCATAAATATGCAGGAGTAAGTGACTCAACAGATCATTTTTCGCAGTGAATAAATATATGGAGTTCAATACAGAAGGAGGAATGGACACATAGGTTCATACATACATTGGATAGATCCCCAAGAAATGGCACCTGGAACTAGAAATGCGTAGAGAAACAACGAACTGGGAAGAGATAACTCAAAGGTTTAAGATAAAATTTACTTTTGAAAATGAATCGCCATTAGTAGATGCAAATTTTTAGGCCATTAGAAACAATATTTTTTCAGTAGAAGGGCCAATGGATGTAGTACCTATGTGTAGTGTGCATAGATATTTTGTGATAGTTCATGAAATACTAGAATGTTATAATGTTGCTAAAGAATATTAGGACAAGGAAGATCCAAGAAATATACAAATACCTGAAACTGAGGTGGAGTGCACAGTAGAAGGTCCAGAGCTTGGATCTATTGCATATGCACAACCATTAAGGACACGTAAGGTGAATATTGCGACAAAAGAGAATCCAAAATTTAGGAAGATAGGTGACTACTGGAATGATGAAATTGTTTAAAATATTGTAAACTTATTGCATGAGTATCAGGATCTATTCCCGACCACATTTTCAGAAATGAAAGGGATAGTTGGTGCATTAGGAGAAATGAAGATCCCTTTGAAACTAGATTCTAATCCAGTAAGACAGAGACCCTACAGACTGAACCCTAAGTATAAAGAAAAGGTAAATGTGGAGATAGAACCAATGTTAGAAGAAGGAATCATTGAATCAATAGTAGAATCAGGATGGATAATTCCAATGATAGTACGACAAGAAAACAAGGGGAATCAAAATTTGTGTAGACCTAATAAAGATAAATGATGCATGTCTGCACGATCCATTTTTGACACCTTTTACAGATGAAGTGGTAGATAATGTAGGAGGAAAGGAGGCCTACTCTTTCATAGATGGATTCTCAGAATATCATCGGATAAAGATTGTGTAGGAATACAAACATAAGACTACCTTTGAGACAGAGTGGGGAAGCTACCGGTACACAGTGATGCCTTTTGGGCTGAAGAATGCACTTGCAATTTTTTCGAGAGTAGTTGTCGCAGGATTTAAGGAATTTATTCATAAATTCCTGGAAGTTTATTTATATGATTGGACTGTGTTTAGTCTATTAAAAGATCATACAAAAGTACTGAGATTAATTTTGGATAGGTGTAGACAATGTCAGATTTAATTGAATTTGAAAAAATGTGTTTTGTGTGCACCTTTTGAAATTTTGTTGGCCCATGGTATGTAAGCGAGGCTTACTAGTGCATCCTGCCAAGATTGCAGTGATTATGGACTTGCCACCACCTACATTAGTATGACAATTAAGAGCAACAATGGGCCATAAAGGATACTATAGGAAGTTCATTAAAGGATATGCGTGGATTACAACACCCATGGAGAAGTTGTTGAAGAAAGAAGCTAAATTCTAGTGGAATGAGGACTGCCAGAAAGGTCTAGAGACATTGTTTCAGTAGTTAGTGATTGCGCCGATTTTATATTCCCAGATTGGAAGAAGGAAATTCATGTTCATGTGGATGCGTCATCCATAGATTTAGGTGCAGTATTATCTTAGCCAGGAGAAGTAGAGATAGACCACCCAATTTCATTTGCAAGTAGGATGTTGTCAACAACAGAACAAAACTACACTACGACAGAAAGAGAGGAGTTGGAAATGGTGTATGCACTGCAAAAGTTTAGACACTATTTGTTGGGTTCTCATTTCAAGATGTATACAAACCATTCCGCACTACGATTTAGTGAACAAGGAGGTGTTGGGGGAGAGAATTTGCAAATGGTTACCTTTGTTCCAAGAATATGACTTTGAATTCATCGTTAAGCCGAGAAAATTGAATGCAGGACCAGATCACTTATCACACATTCTATCAGGAGAAGATGCAGGGAATATAGATGATATTTTACCGAATGCACATTTATTTGCAGTTCAAATGGTGGATGACTACTTCACAAACATTGTGCAATTATTAAGTATATGAATGGCTCCATTGACAGCTGTACAAAAGAAACATTTAGTGGTTAAGGCCACGGACTATCAACTAATCTCAGGAAACTTATATAAGTTAGGTGTAGATGGGATATTAAGATGATGTGTGTTAGAGCATGAAAGGCCAATGATACTATCAGAATCACATGAAGGTATTGCAGGATGACACTACGTAGGTAAAGCGACATCACAAAAGATTTTGTGTGTAGGGATTTGGTGGCTCACACTTCACAAGGATGCTAAATAATATTGCCAGGCATGTGATGTTTTTCAAAGGGTTGGAAAGCCATCCAGAAGGGATGAGATTCCCTTGCATCCACAAGTTACGCTGTAGGATTTTGATAAATGGGAAATAGACTTCATTAGACTAATCAATCCACCAACCAAGAGATCAGGAGCTAAGTATATGATCATTGTGAAACAGTATTTGACCATATGGGCAGAAGAAACACTGGTCATAGACTGCAACGTAGAGACTACTGCGTGATTTCTATTTGAGAATGTCATTACGAGATTTGGATGCCCGCACATATTTCAGAGTGATCAAGGGACACACTTCTTGAATAAGACGATTGTAGCACTGACTGAGGAGTTTCAAATTTACCATCAGAGGAGCATGTCGTATAACCCTCAAGAAAATGAGACAGTAGAAGCCTTCAATAAAATTTTAAATAATGCTTTGACAAAGATCTGTAGCATAGGAAGGGATGATTGGGACTTGAGGATCCCTAGAATAATATGGCCATATAAGACTACAAGAAAAAATTTGACAAGACAAACACCTTTTAGGTTGGTTTATGGGCAAGAAGCAGTAATTCCAATGGAATTTATTGTTCCAAGCTTGTGCGTTGAAACAATTGTTGATCTTTCATACTCTTGTGTAGTAGAGGGAATATTTTCATAGTTTTTACATCTCGAGGAAGAATGATTTGTCACAGGATTCCATCAACAAGTCCAGAAGGTAAGAGAAAACACATGGCATGGTAGGAATATTAAACAAAAAAAGTTTCAAGTGGGAGACTTAGTTTTTATATACAACAAAAAGTTCATGCAACACCTAGGGAAGTTCAGGATGCATTGGTTAGGTCCATATATGATCAAGTATGTGACATAAGTAGGTGTTGTTCAACTAGAATTGTTGAATGGTCAAGTTTTGGGGGACTAGTGAATGGGAGTCGACTAAAATTTTATAGGGACAGCCTACTGTTCGCGCACTAGTCTAACATGTATAGGAATCTATGTACCATAGTAGTGTATTATAGTAAGAAAAAGAAAAAGAAAGAAAAAGTGGAAAAAAAGAAAAAAAAAGTAATAAAGTAAGTGAAGGAAAGAAACAAAAAGTTGAAGTGTTATTCAAGGGTCGAGAAGTTAAGATAGTTCAAAGAAAGAAATAAATAGGAGAACGTCATGGATGAGAATGAAGAGGAAGAAAGATACATATACAAAAAGGGTAAGTGTGTAGAAGAAGTGATTTATGCACTAATAAAGGATCTCACAGAGGAAGTGAATTGCGTGTAGAAGAAAAGATTGGGCAGCAAACGAATGAATAATTCATAGAACTACGCAGAAGAAGAAGCAAACAGATAGTCAAAGGAATTAAAGAGTGGAAATGATGGTTACAAATAATTAATGATGAGACATCATGGAGACATGTAGTCATAAATTGAAAGCACTGGTGGAGATCGTGATAGATTGACAGATCGAGGAAAAAATACGGCAAAGGATTTGGAATTAATTCAGTGTTAAAGAAGGTACTTATTGAAAAAATATAGTGGATTAGAAAGTTAATTCAAGCGGGAAGGTAAATGGATAGATATCGAAGGGGCACAAAATTTGTTGAGGGGTCGATGGGTGACCATTATTGTTATTTGGAGTTGCACCAAGTAGAGAGAGTCGAGACCAATGTTGCAAATCCCTGCAAAATTCCACAAAGCTGAAGGAGTTGTCATAGGAAAGTATTGAAGAGATGGAACCCCCAAAGGAAGCAACATTGGAACAGAAAAAAACACGAACTAGAGAAGAAACAACACTACCAGGATTTTAGGAGACTCCAGGAGCATCCTTGTTGGAGTCGACGTTTCCAAGGGATTACATTCCACCAAAGAAGGACAATGTCAAACCAGTTAAGTTAAAAAGGGATTCCAAGTATGACTTGATGAGCCATAAATCCTAGTTGGAGTAATCATTGATGAGGATATGTTAGGCAAGGTGTCACAGCTGAAATACGTGGACCATGACATCATGGATACAATGAAGTTCCCCAAACTTGCGTCGAATACCTACTTGGAGATGAAAATCAATGCAAAGACGTACATGCCCGTAATTGAGCTGAAGGCATGGGCCAGAGGGTTGGAGTGAGCTAGCCTACTAAATCTATTTGACATCCCACAATTTGGAAAGAGCCAGGATATTAATGCATGTGTAAAGATGTTATTAACCTGTGTACACAATGGCTACTTGTGATTAGACAGGTCAATTTCTATAGACACATATCTAATTGCATGAATCACAGGATTACCATCATAGGGGAAAGATCCTACATTGTTGTTCGTAGGCAGAAATAATGAGAAGGCTCTATTAGAGTCCATGAAGGAGAAATTCCACAGAGTTACAGGTGTGTGTGGTTTGGATGTGCCAAGTATATCTAACCCAATGGTATAATTTGCGACTCAAGCATTGGCATGAAAACTGTTGAGAAAGTGTAGGAGATACAAAGTGCCCACATGCATGATAGCTATGACCGAGAAATATGTAGAATGGGTAACAATGAGTTGGGCGTCATTTTTACTCAACCAGTTCCTGATAGATTGTGTTGAAGCACAGGATAAATGAATGGAATTCCACTATTCCTGGTTATTACTTATGATCATTTTAGCAGAGTGGAAAGAAACAAAGGATGTACAGTTTCATGGTATGAGAGGCAAGTCATGCATGGCCTCCAAGTATCATAACTTATGGTACACGATGCACAAGGGAAAACAATTGGACAACAATATTGAATTATATTTGTATAAGTAAATGATTAGGAAGTGTATCCAGGATACACCATGAATTTGACCATATCTTGTAGAAACTTACAAATCGGTTGCGTGGTCATCGAAGACCGTAATCATATGTACATACAAGCAAAGAAATATCAGAGAGAGGAATGGGTGAAGAAAAAGTACCGAATAAAAGAGGAGGAAATAAAAATCATTATGCAAGACTGGGACACATACTGGAAGGTCTCATCGAACAAACAAGAACGGAAACACCAAATCCTGAGATTGAGGAAGTATAAGGCCAATGAAATAGTGTAAGAAAGAAGACGAAAGACACAGAGATAGAGAAGGGAAAATCAATTCTACATCAGAAGAAGTAGAAAGTGGACAAAGAAACGACTCCACTAGCACTGATGGAAGACAAATTTGAGAGGTTTGAGGAGCAAGTTAAGGAAATCACCAACAACATGTTTTAACGTATAGTAGAACAACAAAAAGGACTGAACAAAAAGATATAGGAATAAATGACTGCACTGTGCCAATTGATGGAAGAAACCAAGATATATATTGTGCAACAAACAACTGAAGGACAAATGACAAGCACAAAAAGGCTAGTAGAAGCAAGACCAGAAGTATCTCATGCATTAGAGGTAACGAGGAAGTGCAAAACAATTAAGTTGGCACCAGGGGTGATTGTGTTCCCATCAGCGGAGATGTAGGAGAAAGCGCAAACAATAAGTCACTTTGAGTTAGTCTTATCACAAATATAGGTAGAAATGATGCATGGGTTGCAGGCGATCATAGTGAAAGAATTGAACCTATGCACAGCAAAAACATATGATGAATTGGCTAAGGCCACAACAAAGATTGCAAGCATGCAAATTGACTACAACAGAGTTGAACGAGAAAGGGATGCAACTGCATATAAGGAAGAATAGGTGAAGCAAGCACTTAACAAGGTTTGTAAAGAGATTTTGGAGGTACAAATGGGGGTGGAGACTCCATTGGAATATCAAGTTGTGAAGATCAATGAAGCCATCCAAGGCTTTCGAATGAAAATTGTTGAGTTAGAAATGCGAATGACACTAATCACACCCCTAGAAGAAAGAGACCAAAGGGAGAAGGCAGTAAGCACTGTAGTGGAAAGTATCAATACTTCGAAAGCATAATGTGCTAAGTGGTATGAAGAAAACACATAAGTCTAAAATTAGTTGTCGGAGGATACCGAATTACAGAGTATTAAACAAAAGATTCAAACAATGCAGGGGAAGGCTTAGAATATTAAGGAAACCATCAACAATTTTCCACCATCCGAGAAGATGACGAGAATGAAAGATAATAAGAAACTATAATATGATATGAACCAGTTGAGGGATGAGCAACAAGATTGCATGAAACAAATAGAGATGCTACAGGAAGAAGCATTAAAAGTTGCAGAGGAAATAACATAAGCACAGTGCAGGATCAAACATGCATTGGAACAAGTTGAAGAGAAACAACAGACTCATATCACTGCTGAATTAGTAGAAACAATTTTTTTAAATGAAACAGAGGTCAAGGAGAATACCAACACAAAAAATGATATTTTTGAAAAATTCAAGGCGAAGTTGAAAAAGGCTTAATTGGATTGGGACAAGCCACAGGTGAGTGTTGCGGGCCTATTGGAAAGGAATTTTGGATAAGAATAACTAAGTTTGGGATCCGCGCCATAGTAGAGGAAAGAGTAAAAGGTAGGACCAGAGTGCACGAAAAGGACACATTTTGTAGCACAAAAACAAGAAAAGAAGAAGATCGATGCAAAAGCAGGAAAAGCAGCAGATTGGTGCAAAAGAAAGAAAAATAGCAGTTTGACTCAAAAGTAGGAAAAATTCTTATGACCCATTAGGGTTTTTGGGATAAGTTGTTATGAACCATTAGGGTTTTTATCCCTAATTCTTTTTATAAATATGTAAAGGGTCAGGGAATATTAGGTTGTTGAGAATAAGAGATTAGGTTGCTCATGATTGATGAAGAGAGTTTATGCTCGACGTTTTGGGGAAGATATTTCGAGGATAGGAGAATACCTAAGAATTTGCAGAGATAGGCTCACACTGTAGAGCGACTAGGAAGGATTGGGGATTACAATATTTTGTATCTTTTGTAAGCACGGTGCACAAGCCTAAGATGATTATTCCATGAATACTAATATAAGAAGCCATTCATTGTGGACGTATCCCAAGGATTGGATGAACCAGGTTAAAAGCCTATGTCTAATGTGTTTGTTGATGTGATTATTTGTGGATGTTATGTTTATGCATGATTAGTATAGATCTGTTTAACATATGGTTGTTGCACAATAATAATGAATGATTTAGTGGGTTGGTTACGTTGCGATCTATGTTATATTGTTTTTGCACACTAGGATTTAGGGCACTGAATGAATCTTGGATGGGTTAATGTCACACAACTATTATGGTAAAAGTAATGAACTGTTAGTTAATGGAAGCCACGTATAGGGTTTGTTGACTGATAAAAGGATGTTAAATAAGGATAATGTGCACAGGGTGAATAAGTATTAATGGCTATGTTGATAACCTCACATCCCCTCATCCTTGCATAAATTTGGTTCTTGCAGCCCCAGTAGATGCCTCGGGTGAGAATTCACTTGCATGCAAGTGATGATGAAAGCGTTGGTATCTAAAAGGGTTTTGTTGGTTGAATAAATTAAACTTAGGGTCTTGATACTACGCAGCAACAAAGGGTGTAAGACCCTTGGTCAGAGTTTGTAAGGTGCCCCCGTCTGAATATCACTGACGAACATCGCAGTCAACTAGGGCTTCTAGGTAAGCTAAAAAGATGAGGAACTCCTGTGATTTGATAGGATGTGTTGTGGATTGGCCAAGTTGGATGCACCACGGAGGGAGAAAAATTGTCTAGATGATTTGAGGAGGCATGGGTGAAGATATATATAAGTCGAATGGGTGGAGTGCTCCACAATTGGGGGTTGTGACAGGCATACATGGTGACTTGAGTTACACGTCGTAGTAGACCACAACCATTGGGCACACTCATTAGGCATACGTCTTAGGCATGCTTTCCTTGGGTGAATGTGCATATGGAATTGTGGTGGTTGGTTGGATATATTGAGGAGGTGGATAGGTTTAATTACTTGCATGACGATGATTTTGGGTGCAGATGACAAAAAAATGGGTAAGGTGGTGGACTTGTTGAAACTTGGGTGAACCAAACGACAGACTGGCTCAAGTCACTTCTAAGGGACAGACCTCTTTGCATGAAGGGGAAGGTGCAAGTATACTTGTAAAGGGTGGAAAAGCTAAGGATCATTTGAAAAATGGGGAAGAACAATGATAATCATCTTAGGTGGATTTAGGCAAGAGGAGTTCGATGGATGAACACACCCAAGGAGCCAAGTTGTTTTTGCGTTGTGCCAAGTCTTGGAGAAAGTGTGTGACATAATGACTAGTGTTGCCTTTTGGAAGAGTTTGAGGCAAGTTCATGAGATGAACTTGAGGCACGTTTTGGGATGACTTGAGACAGTGTTTTTTGGCACGTTGGTTCGACTCTTGAGGCAAGTCTAGAGATGATTTTGGCAGGTGACTCTCGAGATGAGTTTGATAGGCAGGGTTGCAGAAAGTAGACTTCTAGATGATTTTGGGGTTTACTTGTATGGGGTGTTGGGAAAGGAAGTTCCCTTAGTCTTTGTACTGTTGTAATGAGTAGTGAGTTGATCTATGCTCCCCTCATTGTATATTTTAATCTTGCATCATTTTATTTTAACATTCCTACATATACGACATAAGGGTGTTAGGCACTGATCTTGAGTGTCCCCCGTCCTCATATCTTGTGTACATGTGTGGATTATTTAAGTGTATGTGTTTGGATTTTCTTGTTCCATATGTATGTTTTTTATTGTGTAAGTATGAAATAGACCAAGTATGTTGGGGAACGTTTCTAGGCCACAGCTAGCATGTGACTTGTGCATTGGTGTTGGACAATACTTAGTTGTACAAGACTTGGTACATTGGCTAACACATTGTAGCTCAAGAAAACGTTATGGGAAGAAATTGACTGAAGAGGTGCAATCTAGTTGTAGTAAGAACGATATGGTCAGACCACTACAACTAAGGCAAGGTAGTGTCACACGATCTTAGGTGTCAGAGAGACTTGGGTGCACCAAGTTGTCATGAAAAATTTTGGGAAAACATCAGGCATGTGACATAAAGGGTTTCATCCTTTATTTTATTTGCATGATTCGCTTTTTTCTTCGATATTTTTGACGTAGTCTAAACGTTCTATGTTCTATTATTATTTTTTTCATATTTTCTAACCAATTTTTCCCAAAATCCGGCTAGAAATTGTTGGGATTGCATATTTCAGTTATTAAATCTGCACTATTTGTGTGCTCTAAGAATTTTTCAAGGTATTGAGTCCATTTATGCATTCAAAATGCACTTAAATAACGAAAAACTGTGATTTCACCAAAAATTGTATAGCCAAATTCTAACGATGGTTGCCAAAAATGGTAAAAAAACATAGAATATTTATACTATACCATTATTTTCTCATACTTAAATACACTTAAATATGAAACTTAAAAGTATGTGATATGCTTTAGTACAAATTCATAAATAAAACAACAAATAATAGTATTCAATAATGTACATTTCACTTTATGATTCAATCATAATTTTGAGGGGTGGTTATTATAATGATTTAATTCAAATTTTTAGGAATATTATATTGGAATTTGTAGGTTATTAATGATATTGATTGGATGTCCCCGAGGTTTAGGACAGTCGGTGATGGATTGTGTTGTTAAGGCACTCTGTGATGTTAAAGTCACTGGTTTGAAACCTGCAAGGACAAAAAATCCAGCCATGTTAAGGGTTGGTGTGGCTCAGGCCAGGTGTGATCCCCGAGTGATTTTGATGACTTAGATGCCCCTAATTCATGGTTTCTTAGCCACAGGCTAGTCCCGCAGGTCACGAACAAACTAGCAAAAAAAAAATGATATTGATTGGATAATTTATTTTGAATTTACAATGTATTGGATTGATTTTTAGTTTTTTAAAATAAATTAAAAAAACAAAAGATGAAGTCATTTAAGTAAATAATAGCAATGAATAAGATACGTATAAATTAAGAAATTAAGTGTATTATATTAAATGTGCATATCAAATTAACTTATTTAAATAATATAATTAAGAAATTAACATAAATGAATGTATTAATAATATTGATTAAATAGTTTATTAAATTGTTTTTGGTTTTTTAATACTATATATAGTATTTAAATTTTCATATTAATGTAAAAAAAATTAATAATAGAAGAAATAGAGATAAATCAACAAACATGATAGAAATGAATATGATGCATAAGTAGGGTTATTATATTAAACATGTATATCAAATTAATTTGTTGATTTAAATCTTATTACTATGAAATTAACACAATTACATGTTATTATAGTGTTTTTAATTAAATGTAAAGAGTCGACGCTTAACACAATTGGATGATATTATAGTTTTTTATTAAATGTAAAGAGTCGACACATAACACAATTATGATATTGAATCTTTGGACAATCGGAGAATGATCAATGAAGGAGCTTTGGTTTGTCAAATTAATGGCGGTGGGTGGAGGCATTGACTTTGGTGCATGAGCCTGGTAAGGTATGACAGTTGTCGGGATGAGAATTAATGTTGGAGGCCCTCTCTTTGCACCTTGATTGAAATTTTGGGGCTTTGGTGGGAACCTTATCTTGATTGGGGCATCCTCAGGTCGGGACAGGAGGTTGCTTGACCTCCAAGGCCTACTGGCTATTACACTTGGAGGTTCGGGCTAGAGATGGCAGAGGATGTGGGCTCACCGCAGAGTTTAGGTGCAGTGGTGGAAATTATTGGGTTAGTNGAACAGGCAAACCTAGAGGTTTTGGCAAACAACCTGACATTTGGCCTAGTTTTGGGGATTCATACCTCTTTGGTCTTGTCATATTTGAATGGGTTGGATTTTGAGCTGTCGGTGGCTACTTTGTCGGGGATTATTCCTGGGATAGACCCCCCTCGTGACCTGTCATAGGGGGACTTTACTTGCTTAGGATCCAAGCCGAGAACTCTTTTGGCTGATGACTCTTGGGGCACACAAACAAAATCTTTACATGAGATGGTTTCTTGTGCACATTTATCCCCTTCGAAATTTATTTATGATCCTGGGTCTTTTCCGAATCTGGCAGAAACCGTTGGAGGTCTCTTTGATAAGGGTTCTTCACCGGTAAGGAACATAGGGTTGTATTTGCCTCCACCTCATCCAACGCCCTTAGATACAACCCGTGGGGGAGGCCGTGGCTGCGGATGTTTGGAAGATTTTGGAACTTCAAAGCGTCAGGTGAACAGAGGCCCTCAATGTGCGAAGGAAAGAATCAACTCAGAGCGTCTAGTTTTCGGCGAAGATATAGACATGGATCGAGTGGTTGAGTTCTTAGAGTTGGCAATGGTGGGTCGGGCGCGTGGGAAATGGTTGATCTCTCCCTTCTTGCGGTCTTGGATGGAATCTTCTTGGGGCTCAAATCTCTCTGTATTACCACGTATTCAATTGCTAGCTCGGGGTTGGTTCGCTTTTGTCTTTTCAGCCACTTCAGATGTCAGTTGGGTTCTTTCCAAAACTTGGAGTATGGCGGGTACTCCTATTGTTCTGAAGTGGTGGACTCTGAGCTTTCATGAAAAATTAGAGCGGGTTG
>JASDQU010685665.1:0-17144 GCA_032191745.1 Picea mariana | reverse complement strand
TCTGTCCTCTGTTCGATCTTCATTTACATCGGCATCTCTCCTGTACATTAAGTCCAAAGAAACCTTTGGTAAGTACCCAAAACATGTCTCAAAAGGTGAAATCTGAGTGGAGGAATGTAAAGCTCGGTTGTACGCATGATGTACATAGGGTATCTGTTCATCCCATATCTTGGGACGCTTGCTGCAATAGCCTTGAAGAAAAAGTACCACTGTTTGGTTTACCACCTCTGTCTGTCTGTCAGTCTATGGATGGAAAGTAGTGCTCCTCTTCAATTTGGTGTCCATCATCTTCCACAAGCTAGTCCAAAAGTCCCCAAGGAATCGGGTATCTCGATCTGAGATGATAGATGTGGGTAATCCAAAAGAAACCCAAACATGCTGAAAGAAGAGATTAACAGTCTGCTCAGTAGTGATCTGCTTTTTACAAGGCATCAAGATACACATCTTGCTGAACCTATCCACTACAACATACAAATAATCATGACCCCCTCGGTCATTGGTAAACTCCCTACAAAATCCATGGATATACTCTCCCATGGATGGGATGGAACAGGAAGTGGTGAGTATAGCCCAATTTTTCTATTAGTGGGCTTACAAGTAGAACACATCACACACCCCTTTACATATTTAGTTACAATTGATTTCATTTGAGGCCAGTAACAAAACCTTTGTAAATGAGATATAGTTTTTCCTACCCCAAAATGCCCAGACACAAGAGAAGTATGAGCTTCTCGTATTACATGAACTCATTCACTTGTAGGAATACATAGCTTTCCAAGATGGTAAAGTAACTTTCCCTGTAGACAATAGTTCTCTACCTGTGCACCAAGGGTTAGGTTCGTATATACTTCTTTAAAATATTCATCGATGGCATATTGTTCTATATAGATATCATGAGATAAATAAGCATTCTTCAAAATAATAGAAGCAACAATAGGAGGTCTAGAAAGCATATCAACTACCTTGTTACTTGTACCCTTCTTATACTTTATTACCAAATGAAACTGTTGTAGAAAACCCATCCACATGTAGTGTCGAGATTGTTGCAATTTGTTCTGTTCTTGAAGATACTGTAAGGGTTGGTGATCTGTATGTATAATGGTTTCCTTCCCTAACAAGTAGTGCTTCCATTTTCTTACACTCTGAACTAATGCATACAACTCTTTATCATATGTAGGATAGTTAACAACATCTTGGTTAAAAGTTTCAGAGTGGTAACAGATAGGCTTACAATATTGCATTAGTACTGCACCCATGACATATCCACTGGCATCTGTCTCGATCTCAAAAGGCTATTGAATATTTGACAATGCTAATACTGGTGCGATACTGATCTTCCCTTTCAAAGTGTCGAAATATTTTTTTTTCTTTCCTTCCCACTAAAAAGTGTTCTTCACACCGGTGAAGGCATGCAGAGAAGCTGCTATGAAGGAGAAGTTGGGAATGAATCTCCTCCAATACTGGACTACACCTAAGAAGATTCGAACTCTGGTTACACTTTTTGGCTCAGGCCAATTTACAATTACATCAATTTTGGAAGGGTTAATTTTCAATTGTCCTCCTCCTACAATATGACCTAAGTATAAAAGTGCAGTCTTGCCAAATTCACATTTAGACAATTTTACATACAACTTCTCCCTTTGCAAAGTATCCAATAATTTCTTTACATGCCTCACATGCTCATCCCATGTCCCTCTAAAAACAAGAATGTCGTCTAAATATACAATCACAAAGTCATCTATGAAAGGCCTAAATACATCATTCATCACACACATGAAAGTTTCTGGAGCATTACAAAGCTCAAACGACATAACCAACCACTCAAACAATCCATGTTTGGTTTTAAAGGTAGTTTTCCATGCATCCTGTTTTGCGACTTTGATTTGATGATATCCACTGTGCAAATCCAACTTTGTGAAATATACAACATTCTTCAATTGATCAAGTAAATCATCTATGTGAGGAAGAGGGTATCGATTTTTCACCGCGATTTTATTTAGGGCCCGATAATCGACACACATTCTTCATGTGCCATCTTTCTTTATCACCATCACGATTGGAGAACCACAAGGAGATGAACTGGGCCTGATGACCCCTTGATCCAATAAGCCATGTACCTGCTTCTTGATCTCTGTCATCTCCACAATTGACATCCTGTACATGCACACATTAGGCACAGAAGAATCCTGTTGAAGATGTATCTCATGTTGGATTTCCCTATTAGGAGGTAATCCATCTAGTTATTGAAAAGTATCATCATACTTAGAAACAATATCAATTAATTCCTTCTTATGAGATAGATCACACCCTTGGAAAGTGTCGAATGTCCCAACATCTTTCTCTTTGACGACCATGAGTACGTATCTCATTGATTGCGTTCTTGTGCTCACAAATCAATGAGAATGCTTGGTTGCATTCTCATTGATTTGCGAGCACGAGAATGAAAAAAGACTGAGATCGAGGTTTTTCCTGAAAAACCTAAAAAGTTTTGTACAAGCGACAAACATAAAAATAAATCAAGAAATGTATCTGTGTTCCATCGTTTAGGCTCCTAGATTCTTCATCTGTGAAAAAATCAAAACACTTGCAATATCATTAGAACTTTAGGTTTCAGGTAAAATGAATAAAATAATATAAAATATCAATGGAAAAAGTAAAAAGTGATAAAATATAGGAAAAAACTATTTTTTACCATTTCATTTTCATTTTACCCAAAACTTGTCCAAAAAACCCTATTTTACCTCAAACTTCCACTGTGGATTGCGGGAGGCACGAGCAACCATTCGACGAATGACTTCCGCTAAAAAGTTAATCTTCTTATCCTCTCTGAGTCAATGCTGCCAATACCATTTTCATGTCATTCATATGTTCAAGAGAAGTCCAACCCTACACAAGTCTTCTATCGAGTCGACCATCTGCAGTTATCAATTCCTACCATGTTGGCCTTCCCTGTGTCAGTTTCAAATCATCTTCATACTTCGATCTACCTTAAATATGTTACTTATTTCATGTCATTGATGAGGGATACATTGAGGCCCTCCTATGATGAGTCTGTTCTCGTTGACTTCAACTCATTATCCGGGAAAAAGACGTAGAAATCAATTAGTACCTTAGAACCTGCATGCCTCAATGGCAGGTTTCTTCGCTTTCGACTATGGGTTCACATCATTGACCCCTGATTGAGAGATTCTATCAATTGCTCGACTTCAGCTCATTTATTCGCATTTTTTGGATTGTACTATGATACCTTGGGAGTCATTGACATCAATGGTGATTTCCCTCACACTTGTTAATGGTTTTTGTCAATGGCTGGTAATCAAGTGGTTTCTACCATGTTTGACTCCAGCACCTGTAATCACATGGTTAGATTTGTGCTTACGGACGATGGGATTGAAGACCCTAGATCTCATTATTTGGGTCTAGGTTACGATGGAGTATTACAATTTGTATTGACACATAGATCCACTTTGTATGTCTCGTGGCTATGTCCAAATTTGCGTTTTCTAGAACATAGATCCACAGTGTATTCCTGGTGGCTATATAGAATCTTGGTGACATGGATCCATAGTGTATGATTGGTGTCCATGACTGACATTTATGATTTAAATCACTTGTAGTCTGAGCATGGGAATGCCTACCTTGGAAATGGTATTATATTGCATAGATGCTTGATTGTTTGTAGGTTCCCAATTGGTGTGCTCCTTGTTTTCGACACACACACACATTCTACAAAGTATTTTAGCTGTCACAAGTTCCAGCCTCATACTTTGGGGGGAATTCTGTTACACATTATTTTAGTCACCCTGGTGATATTTCTATAACATGTGTTCAAGCTCCCAAAATAACCTTTCTTCCTAGAAAAGTGATTGGCTTCCTCTTCTACAAAACCTTGTTAAGAAAGTACGTCATAGGCCAAGCATAAGATATAGTGCGACGATGCCTGATCGCCGCAGTCTACCTTGAAACTAGTTTGCAATGTTTCTGTAGGCTGCACTATAGCCAGGGTGTGGCGATGTTGGAAGACTAAGAAAACGTCGAAGTTCACGAAGGTTCTAGAAGGGAATATTCTAGAATATGAGGTGGCATCCATATGGTTGGGATCCTACTCGCTTCTCTGATTTGGTGGGATCATACTAATCTCTTTAACCATCTCTCTTTCTCCTATATAATGATGGATTTCTCATGGAAAAGGTTAAGCAAAGAATTAATGAAGGAATAGGTTGAGAGTTGTGTGAGGGATTCTATTTCAATTGATGCTTGAGGTCTTCATCTGTCCATCACGTATTTGTGGATCCTCTTCATGCAATTTTGGAGCAAGTGTGTGTGTTGGAGCAAAGGGCCACTAAAAGTAAACCTTGGAACATCAAGGTTGTTTGGTTGTATCTTCCACTTTTACTTAATATAATACAGTGGCATGTTTCTTTCCCATAAAATCATTCTCATTTTATTACATGACTCCTTGATCACATGTATAAGTTTTCATTGAATATACTATTATTGCTTTCACTTTGGTTGGTTTGTGTCATTGCAGATCCAATATCACAAGAGCACCAGAGTGGAGCAGGGACAACAAAGACATAAGGAAGCGATATTCAAAGGTATGCCATTCATCTTTTGTTTGATAGTAAATTCAATGATTAGAGCTTAGGGAAAGCGCCATGTCCTGTCTTGTTTTGTTCTAGATCTAGGTGGATCTAGGGAGATTAGTTTATGTCCGCATTCACTGATTTATCCAATAACAATATCCACTGTTCAAATCCAACATAGTGAAATAGACAACATTCTTCAATTGATCAAGTAAATCATCTATGTGAGGAAGAGGTATCGATTTTTCACCGTGATTTTATTTAGGGCTCGATAATCGACACACATTCTCCATGTGTCATCTTTCTTCGACACCATCACGATCGAAGAACCATAAGGAGATGAACTGGGCTTGATGACCCCTTGATCCAATAATCCCTGTACCTGCTTCTTGATCTCTGTCATCTCCAGAACTGACATCCTGTACATGCCCACATTAGGCATAGGAGAATCCTGCTGAAGATGTATCTCATGTTGGATTTCCCTCTTAGGAGGTAATCCATCTAGTTACTAAAAAGTATAATCTTACTTAGAAACAATATCAATTAATTCCTTCTTATGAGATAGATCACACCCTTGGAAAGCGTTGGATGTCCCGACATCTTTCTCTCTGACGACTGTTGTTCCTGAGTTTATACTTTAAGGCTCTAAAGTATACTGTCAAGGCATCTGAAAAGATAGAGGAAGTTGAGGATAGAAAAATCAATGATAAAAAGGTGAGGACTATAGTTGGTTTCTCAACTGTCTCTATCGAAATTCCCAGTTTTCCTGAATACTGATATCTCTCTCAATTGTTTCCCATGAACATTCTAACTCAACCCAGTTATTTGTTGTTTGTAAGATAGTGTTAAATAAATTTAAAGCGATGTTGGTTTGATCTGAAAGACCAGGTTCGATGTTAGGCTGCCTTGAAACTGGTACTGTCATGAAGGATAAAGGTAAAGTAGATACAATTTTGTGTTTTATTTTTAGGCTTCGTTATCTCTATTTCACAATGTAAAGAGAATGATTTTAAAACATGAATTAATAGGATGACTAAATTAAAGGTTGTTTCTTGTATCTAAGTTAAATTTAAAGGAAAGGAAACATACATGATATGAGGAAAAACATAAAGCTATTAACAAGATGAGGCATCAATTGAAGAGGAATCTCACATTGTAACAGAAGACTATGAAAACAAGAAAATATTAATGAAGCATATGATATTGAAATCTAAACATTCACAGGTCTTGTATCTACTGATAACCGATACAGAGGAAAATCTATAAATGATTCAAATAACAAGAATAATAATTCCCACAGTATAGGTTGTACTAAATTGTAGCCAAGCATTCATCAATTAGATATATGAAAGAAATATGAAAAGACAGGAGAACACATAACTCAGACTTGACAAAATCTAGAATCTTTAATCTGCATTTGTATTAATTCATAGTCTCTTGAAAATTACTTCATTACAATGCCTTTGTAGAGAAAAAAATCCCTTTTTCAGTCTTCTCTCCTTGTATTTATACAAGGTCATCAATACTTGATGGTTAGCAATCTCCTACTTTTTAGGAGAAAAATAGTTACAAAACTGCAACCTTAACCGTTGCATGATTAACTTTTGTTTGTCTATCATTTCAATAGTATAAGCTTTCAAACGATACTTCATTGTTTAGTTGAAGTCTCTCCCTCCTTTGATCCTATACATTCAATACATTTCTCCAGAAAATAAACAAAATTTCTAGGAGGTGTCGGAAGATCCTTAGCTTCAAACAGATAAAAGTTTCTTTGGACCTTTGCAAACTGGTCTTCAAAACCTTTATCGGCAAACCTGACCACTTGCAACTTTAAATTGGGATGTACCATCCATCTATCTATTAGGTTGGCTACAATTTCCTTCAACTGTGAAATTTCCGCCTGAATCTCCTTCAATCTCTCTTTGCAGTTCAACTGCTGTTTCACAATGTTTATCTGTCCTAGTGGCTCAGGGCAATCATTTCTTTCAATACCTAACGCTTGCTTATCCAAAGAATCAAAGATTCCCTCACAATCGTCTTTGATTTCTTTGACTATCTTCTTGTTTTCGGATATGTTTGTTTCCCATACCTTGAGCATGATGTCTCCTCTTATCTGTTCTGTGATAGAAATCTTTAGATTTCCCGACATTTCTCTGTTTCCTGAACATGCAACTGCTTTCTAGAAGGTATTCCTTGCTGCTTTAGCCTCCTTTTCCTGTAAAATAATATTATCAAGGGATTTGCTTACCTCTTGAAAGTAATTTTGGATCATCTCTATTTTGGAGATCAATTTCTGTTGCTCGGCTTCTATCTTTGTATGTGCTTCTAGCGAGAGGGTCTGGAAAGACTTTAAGTCTACAACCCGACCTTCTGTCAAATTTAACTTACCCTATAGTTGCTTTACAAGCTCCTTTTGCTGAGTAACCTGCACCTGACTTGCTTGTATCCTCTGGTTCATTTCATCCAGGCTTGATTTGAATGATTGAATTTCTTTCCTTTCAACAGCTCTGACCTGCTCCAATCTTTTATTCACCTCTTCTCTAATGTTTTTCTCAGCATTCTTTAACTGGTCTTGCAATTGAGCTATTGTGTGGTTACTCTTATTTATCCTCATTCTCATGTTTTCCATAGTAAAAAGGTTTGTTGTTGCCATGGCTCCAATGGAGCCTGCTACCTCTGTAGCGAAATCCTCCTCTCCCAAATTCTGGCCATCTATCAAGGCCCTATGCTTCTTCACCATACCCCCCTCTCTCATATACATCTCTTGTTTTAGAACAACATTCCTCTTTTTGCTGAAAAAATAATCAGAAGGAGGGATCTCATCTCTGGAGATAGGGGTGAGATCACTAACATATATGACTCCCATCTATGGGATTCCAAACGCAGACTGTAAAGGGGTTAAGGAAGCTATGGGAATTCCTAGCTTTGTAGATCTTGTTTCTCCTATGTCCTTAGGTATATTGACATCAACAACAAATGATGAAGGGGAAGTGAACTTACTAGACTCGGGAGGTATCTCAGACCTCCTCTCTGTTTCCGTCTCTAGATTTTCTGTCTATAAGGCCTCTTCATTCTATGAAGACCTTTCAGTCTCTTGTGAAATTTCCTTGGGATTGACTTTATCCTGTGCTTCTTTTCCGAAGCCTGGAGGAGTATCCTCTTGTTCTTGAGGAAGGGTGATTGCTTCTCCTTGCAGTACTTTGGGCAGACCACTCTGTCTATGCTTCTGGAAGGTTTGAAAACTAGCTTGCAAGTTTGACGTCAGTGTCTGTACCCTCTCTAACACCTCCTCATAGGTCCTAGTCCCTTTGAACATGTCATCACAAGGGGAATTCTCATGTTCATAAGCCTTCATATTACAATGGGACATGTGATTTCCCACTAGTTGGTAAGGGTCGTGTTTCCTGTGTTTGAGGTCTACCAACTTGACCTCCTCCAGTGCTGTCACTTCAACTTTGGAATGACCCAAGTTGAGTAGTGAAAATTTCCCAATCTGAACGGAAAACACTGGCCAAGACTTCTTTTGAGCCGTCTTTATTTCTATCCCAATTCCACCTATTACTATTTGATGAGCTACCTCCCTGCACACTAGTCTGTCAGGGAGGAATTTCGAGAGTGCATGTGGAGGGATTAAACATTCGAAAATTATGATGTAGGAGAAATTCTCCTCTATAAACCAATCAACAACTGCCCTGAGGCTTCCTATGACCAACTCTGAAATGCGGGGAGGTGCGCAGCCGTACAACATATAATGTATTGGTATCACCACGAAATGACAGATTTCATAGAATGAGTCCTTGGCATTTTCTTCCTAAAGTTTAGAATGATATTCACGAATAGGTTCCGGGTAAGTCAGATTCCAACTCCAATTCATCAAAGGGAAAGGAGTTGTGAAGCATATAGCATCCATGATGTATGCAGACATATAAAAGACTACTGGTCGGCCTTTGGATCTTGCAGTTTGATATTCCATGACCTCCTTCACTATGTTATCGGATAAAATCTTATCCCAATTGAAGTTGTAACCTTCTGCTGCCTCGTGCAAAAGAGGTACCCATTATGCAGGGAAGTGGGTAGGAATTTTCTTCCGGAAAAGTCTACATAACATTATCGCCACATAGACCATATACTCATTTAATGAGGCTGTGGTGTAAATTCCATGGGTGTCGGACCTAAATTTTGCTGCATGTCTCCACCAGTATTTGATTATGCCAGGATACGTTTGGTCTGACTCAAAACATTCTTTCTTTTGAAACTCACTCATGAAATCTTTATTATAAATATACTTGGGACTGGGAGATAGTTTATACATTACTTGTATATGCTTCGGTCTGAAAGAGCCAATGGCGACCCCTCGACTGTCTAGAATGCTTCTCGTCTGCACGTCTGTCCTCTCTAAGGCCCAACTGATCATGTCGTTATAAGTCATGAGTCATGGCCGTGTAGCTACTTTGCGAAGCTCAGAATCCGCTATGTCTCAGAGTTTGTTGTCGACAACATGAGGGAAATTCTTAATTTCATAATCCAGAGTTTTGAAAATTTGCCTCCAGGATTTGATGGTATTGATGGCATGTGATATTGTATCAGATACAACGTCTCCATCTGGACTCGATCTTTCTGCAACTTCTTCACTTTTCTTGGGTGCCTTCTTAGGTGCCATGATGTTTGCACTGGACTAGAAACCTGTTTACAGAGGAAATATGTATACAACTCGACAAATGCGACTTGCTACAGATGTAAAGGATAAGAATGGAGTTCGAAACAAAGGACCTTTATTAACCCTTAATTTGTGTTATAACGAGCGTACTGGCATAGGCGATGAAAAATTAATGCTTTAATGGAAAGATATGCTTGGAGATACGCTTGCAAGTCAAAAAATATCTCCATTTATCCGTTATTAATACTGCTATATATCGGTGATTTCAAAACTGAAGTTTCGAAAATCGTTGTCTTTCTCAATTCCCAAAATGCGAAAGGCAACTTAGTTATCACTAATCCTATTTTGAAAATAGCTTAACCTTAATATTAGACTTTGTTTAAAGAAAATGCAATTTCACATTTTAGAACTTCGGGGATCCTGTTGTCATGAGATATGTCATAAGAAAACCCCGGATAGCGAAATTGCGATGAGATTAGTGAGGCACTAATCATTCGTATTAATGCTTTAATTAACCAAGATTAGTGATTAATTATTTTTTTACTTTTCAGAAAATCGAGGATCGGGAGTTCGAAGGTTGAGAGTTTGAAAATGCTTTAGTAGAAAGAAACTTGAATCGTGAAATATTAAGGGAAAGATGATTGCGTTTAGGAGTTTAATTAATTACGGATTCAATAGTAATTTGTGGAGAGCGGCAAAAAATGTAACGTTTATTTCTTCCCCCTTTTTTATTTTTAATTTTTTTAATATGTTAAACGGTTTCGAGATTTCGGCACCAGGAAATTGGGATGGTTGAAGATCATACCTTGAGAAAAAATGAATATAGAAACCCGAAAAGGAACGAAAGACTCTGACTCCCTTTTTGGACTAAGGGCGGTTCCATGACTTAGGAAAATATGAAGCTTCAATTTTAAAGGGTAGAAAAATTTAAACTTCGTGTCAACAACGACCATGAGTAAATATCTCTTATTAGTGTTTATGAGTCTTTTCATTTGCCCTGCACTAACAAGTGTTGTATTTACCCTCATGATGTGAGCTCTAACAATATATTCCACTCCTCCCTTAGTAAGGTGGTATTTGTTCTCATGTTGAAAGAAGATTGCTTTTCTATCATAAAGATAAGGACTTCCCAACACCATGCCACATATATCAAGTGGTACAACATCCAAATAAACTTCATCAATCAATTTTGAAGTAATAGAAAATCTTATCCTATATTGTTTGGTGACATTAAGTTTTTCTTTTTCACATACCCAACCAAGAGGATAAGGTTTCAGATGTGGTTTCGTTTCAAGACCCATTTTCTTGACAAGTGCTTCAGATATTAAGTTTACTTGGGAACCCAGATCAAATAATGTATCTATCTTAGTATGTTTAGATACAACTCTTATGTGAAATAACTCATTCCTCTTTCGTTCATCAACATGAGATTCATCATTGGAACTAGAACTAGCATGAAGAGAATATTTACCTTGTACTGCAACCACTGTGATATTTCCGTCATCTCCTGAATCAGAACCAAGATCTTGTTGTACTATAGCAATGATCTTTGTCTTCCCCTTTCCACTGAACTATTTCAGTTTCTTTTCTGGATGTAGTTTCCAACAATGTTCTTCATCATGACCGCTCTTATTGCAATGAGTGCAATATGGTTTTCCTCCTTCTCTCATCACTATAGCGGTCTTCTTGTCCTTCCTTTTAAACTTCTTAAAAGTCTTCTATGGGAAATTGGAAGGTTTCTTTGTGGGATCTTCTTGAACATATTTCCCCATGTTCTCTAGGTGAGTGGCTTGTACACAAACTTCGTGAAGACTGGTGGGGTTAAAAAAGAGAAAAGTATGTTGAATATAACTGTGAAGTGCACCAATATACTTCATGAAAGTCTCATAAGAATCTAAAGGAATGTTCAATGCAAGATATTTCTTCCTAAATTCTTCCGTGAAACTTTGTATAGTTTGTCCTTTAATTTTCCTTAAGGTTTTTCATTCCATCATTCCTTTATGTAAATACCTTAATGGATAAAATTGCTTCTTGATCGCTGATTTAAACTCCGACCATGAGGAAAGAAGCTTACCACACATACTTCCATCTTGAATCTTTCTCTCCCACCATACGAGAGCGGTGCCTTCCAACCGAAGAGAAGCCAGTTGCACTTTAACTTCCTCTTCATCAATATGCTGGACACGACAATACACTTCAACCTATCGAATCCAATTATCTAGATTTTCAGGATTAACATCTCCATTAAACATAGGTAAAGCAAATTTTACATCAAGATTAAATAATGCTTTCTTAAAAGAGGCTTTATGGATAGGATGATGAGAATGATGAGAATGCTCAGAGGAAGAAGAACTAGAACTTGAAGGTGAAGATGGAGGCTCATGAGGATCTAATCCAGCCCCTTTCTTTATCGAAGCATCATCATCTGCATGTGCTTCCTTTTCTCGTAATCATCCTCTTCTCGTAATCTCCATACATTCGCTCGACCATTTATGACATGCGATAAAAGACCATGTGAAATTTCTTTTCATGTTTATCACGCTTGTCCTCTTCTTCCATTTTCTTCCTTCTGGATACACGACCAACTTCGGGATTGAAAGTATTTAGAGTTCCTTCACCATGATTATGTTTGGCCCTAGTACGAATTTACACTCAACAATTCAATTCAAATATGACTTCTTTGATACCAACATGAATCGAGATCTTTTCATCGTGACTTATAAAGAATTGCATTAAATGAGCATAAATTAAAATGCACCATTAAAGAAGGGAAAACTTAGAAATGAAGAGATACAAGCATTAGATTTGAACACAAGAACTTGATAATGGATTTCGTCCCTGGTGGATTACGTCTCTGGGTCCTGCTCTCAAATGGGTAGGATCTTTTATTATCTCAACAAAATAATTTGGCAAATACATGAATATACCTCATTCTGAAATCAAGCTAAGAAAATAATACTCAGGTTAGAAAAAAAACATCACCATTCGATCCATGGCGTTGAATTACCCAAAAATGGTTGTCTCCATGCTCCGATATGACTCTGGCACTCCCAGGCCCAAGAGAAATCCCGTCTTGGTTTATGTGCCCTCTGTAACTGCAATTATGACAACATTCGTCTCAAAATCCGTGACGGATTGTATAGTACGGTCGTGTGCACCTTCCCCCCGACTCTAGCCAAATACACATTTTTAAATAATAAAAGTGGCGAATGTACTAAGGCACACCCCTTGGCGCATTGGTTAGAGCAGAGTTTTAAAGACTTTGTACTAGCCGAAGGTTCTAGGATCGAACCCGTCAGACTCCGTTTTTTGTAGTGGTTGGCATATATATATATATATCCATTGTTTGAACCTCCGCTATGTTTAGCGACCCTCTAGTAACTCTGATAAAGACTGTATATATTTGGCGTGGCCCGCTATATTTGGCGGACCTGCCATTTCTTGTTTTAAAACAAAAATCATTCACAGGCTAACATTGGGCATTCTCGGGATGCCATGTGTCGCCCCATGATTGGGCCACATGGTGCCTGCTGATACTCCTACTCATATGCTAACGTGGCTTTCCCTGTCACTGCCGTATTGAAACGTGGTGCTCCTTGGGTGGTGCCATGTGGCACTTTTATATGGGTCCAGATGGACCCCTAAAAAGTCCACTGGTGGGTGAAACATGGCAGCATGTGGTTCTGCCACGTGGAATTTTGACGTCAACATCTGTACGATGGCGTCACCCTGCCATGTCAACTGTTGACGTCAGCAGTATGAACGATGAGGTGTCCCCTACTGACTAGTCCTGGTTGACCGCATCTTTGACATCGAATATCTTTCAAACCGTAACTATGGTTGACGATCCATTTGTGTTGTTAGAAATCTTGCAATGCGCTCTTCACGATCACGATGTTTTCAATGAGTTTTGGGAACTTTGAATTTTTTCCCTTTCTCTGTCTGTTGAAGCCATTCTGAGTGTTCTGAGCTGGCTCTATGAGTTCTGAGTTATTCTTACCCTTCCCTGGATCCTTTTTGGATCATGGCCCCACCCTAAAACTCTTAAGAATGTGTGAGGTTTCCTTGGTTTGACTGGATATTATAGAAAGTTTGTCCATAATTATGGAAAAATTGCAGCCCCACTTACTACCCTCCTTAAGAAGAATTCTTCCAGTTGGAATGAGGGTGTTGATTAATATTTCTTTTCTTTGAAATATGCTATATGTACCACTCCAATTATGGCACTTCCCAACTTCACAATGAATTTTGTTTTGGAATATGGTACTTTTGGGAAAGGCATTGGGTCAATTCCTATGCAAGAAAGAAAACCATTGGCCTTCACTAGTAAATGAATTTCTGAGAGACACTTGGGAAAATCCACCTATGAAAAGGAAATGTTGTCTATTTTGCATGCAATGGATATTTGGTGTCTTTACTTGCTAGGGAAACACTTGCAGATTAAAACCAATCATCGTATCCTTAAGTATTTTTTGGAACAAAGGATATCCTCCCCTGAGCAACAAAAGTGGTTAACCAAAATGTTCAACTATGATTATGAGATCATTCACAAGAAGGGGAAAGGGAATGCGGTTGCTAATTCTCTTTCCAAGAAATATGAATAAGAAGGTTCCCTCTTTTCACTCTCCTTCATGGTATTCGATTGGTTAATGGAATTTCACCAAGGATGGTTCCAATATCCCAAAATTTCTCACCTAATCCAACAATTGCAACAAGGCCCCAATGCATCTCCAGGATATACTTGGAAAAATAGGAGCTTTGCTACAAAGTCCACCTATATTTGATAAAACAATCCCACTTTAAATCCACTATGCTCTTTGAAATTCATGCTTCACCAACAACAAGGAATTTAAGCTTTCACAAAGCATATGAGAAAATCAAATGTTCCTTTTTTTGGGAAGGCATGAATAAGGATATCTACACTTTTTTGGTTGAATGTGATACTTGCTAATGCAATAAGGGAGAAACAATAAAAAATCCAGGCACCCTACAACCTCTCCCTATTCCACCTGCTATATGGACTGATAACTCTATGGGCTTCATTGTCAGATTACCCAAATCTAGAAATAAATCATTCATCATGGTTGTGGTTGATTTCCTTTCCAAATATTCTCATTTTTGTGCCCTCCAACACCCATTTACAACTTCCATGGTGGATCAAGTTTTCATGTACAATATCTTCAAACTCCATGGAATGCCCCAATCTATTGTATTCAACCATGATCCAAATTTCACCATCAATTTATGGTAAGAATTGTTCAGGCTTCAGGGCACCCAATTGTGTCTCAACACTTCCTATCATCTAAATGAAAATATCATTGGGTTTAGTGGTTACCACTAGATGAATGGTGGTACAATACATATTACCATGGTGCTACTCACATGATTCCCATTGAATCATTCTACATTCAAAATCCACCCTCCATATTATCTTACTTTCCCAGTGTCTCCAAAGTTCAGGAGGTGGACAATCAAAGTTGACATTCTACGCACCCTCAAAGATAATTTGGTCATGGCTCAGAATTGCATGAAGTAACAAGCTGATAAATGTCATTCTAAAATCCATCTTATTGAAGGGGATAAGATGTTTATTTGTCTCCAACCATATAAGAAAACTTCCCTGATTCCTGTGGTTAAGGTTTCTTTACGCTTCACGTACTGATCCCCGAAACTCCAAAATTGAGCTTGGTTGCACTAGCTCCTTCCTCCATCTTCTGCCAATGTGTCCAATGGCTGTGACCACAGGCTGATCCAAAATGTGTTTCGCATTTCGACATTTCAAAAATCCTATTGTGAGGCATCTCGACTCTCCAAGTCACGATCTCCAAAACTCCGAAAAAGGAGCTTAGCTGGACTAGCTTCGATTATTTCGGCATTTCGTATTTTGGCATTTCGCATGTCACAAATTCCTATTACGAGGCATCTCAACTCTCCAAGTCGTGATCCCCGAAACTCCAAAAAAAGGAGCTTAACTCTTTGAGCTCTTCTCTACATCTCTTCGACGATGTGACCACCGAATGTGATCACAACCTTATTCAAAAACTGCATTTCATAATTTCGCGTTTCGGCACTTTGGGACTCCTATGATGAAGAGTCTCGGGTCTTGATTCCTCCATCTCCCGGTATCTAAAACTGTCCTCCTGCTTTCGGGATTTCGGCGTTTCTCATTTCGCGATTACGAGACTCCTGATGATGAAGAGTCTTGACTCTTCCAACTCTCGGTATCCGAAACTCCGAAATGGAGTTATTTCCCGGTCTGTGAAACTCTTTGTTTATGTGCCTATTTCAGAATTTTGGCATTTCACATTTTGTCGTTTTGGCATTTCGACACTCCTGTGGTGAAGTGTTTTGACACTCCAACTCCCGGTATCTAGGACTCCGAAATGGAGTTATTTCCCGGTCTGCAAAACTCTTGTTGATGTGCCTCTTTCAGGATTTTGGGATTCCGGATTTCGCAACTCCGGGACTCCTGTGTTGAAGAGTCTCGACTCTTGACTTCTCAATCTCCTGGTATCCGAAACTCCGAAATGGAGTCAGATCAACGTATTCTGGCATTTCGCATTTCGCCGTTTCGACATTCTTGTCGTGAGTTTCTTCCTTGACTCCTCCAATGCCCGGTATCCAAAACTTTGAAATGGAGTTTATGCTTCTAATCTTTCCATGCAATTATTCCTATGCTGCTGATCTTCCTTGCCTGCCTGTTTTCCATCAAATAAACAAGCACACTCTTGCACTCTTCATGCACCTTTGCACTATCTCTTCTAAGCTTACGTTGTCCCGGTTTTACCATCGCTGCATGCTCTGATCTTTCCATCAATGACAAGCACATCTGCTTGAAAACAAGCCAACAATCTCCCCCGTTGGCATTGATGGCAACCTTGAATGACTACGCTAATCTGTTTGGACCTCCAACTGTAGCATCCGGTCCGGACCACTCCTTTTCTCCCCCTTTGAGATCAATTTCAAAGACAACATGCTCCCCCTAAGTTGTTGCAGTATTTTTAGGAGGTATCAGATATTCAATCAATACAAAGCTCCCCCTAATAGGATGGACTCTCTTAGGTGTGAGACGGGATGACACCCAACTTCCGTTGGAGATATTCAAATGGTGTCTTGGCTAGGGGTTTAGTAAAGATGTCTGCAATTTGTTCTGTGGTTGGAATGTAATGGACATGAACAACCTAATTGGTGACCTTCTCTCTCAGAAAATGGTATTTTATGGGAATATGCTTGGTCTTGGAGTGGAATACAGGATTCTTAGACACACTGATGGCACTAGTGTTATCACAATGAATTGGGATTGGTGCTGTGTATTTTACCTCCAAGTTTGCAAGTGTCTGAATCATCCATAATACCTGAGTGCAACAGGTAGCAGCAGCAATGTACTCTACCTTTGTAGTTGATAAAGAAATGGAACCCTGTTTTTTACTAAGCCATGCTACTAATGAGTCACCCAGGAAGAATGCCTCTCCATTGGTGCTTTTTCTCTCATCAACACAGTTTGTCGAATTTGCATTTGAATAAGCATTTAACTGAAAATTATGATTTCTGGGATACCATAGACCATAAGTCATTGTTTCTTTCAAATACCTGAATATCCTGTTGACAGATTGCAAATGACTATGTTTAGGTGCAGACTGATATCTTCCTACCATTCCAATAGCATGCATTATGTCTGGGCGAGATGTTGTGATGTACAGTAGGCTGCCTATAATTGACCTATATGAACTTTGATCAACATTAGGTGAGTCATCATCCTTGATTAATTTGCATCCAGTAACCATAGGTGTACCCATAGGTTTAGAATCTTCCATTTGAAACCTTTTCAACATTTCTCTTAGATATTTTTCTTGAGAAATGAACATCCCTTTAGACCTCTGAGTAATTTGCAAACCAAGAAA